>JH153265.1:320548-331104 GCA_000226015.1 Mnemiopsis leidyi
GAGAGAGAGAGAGAGCTAGGTGTTTAAAGGAAACTTAAAACACAATTTTGCAGTCGGGTTACAAAAAGCCTGCACACGCAGGTGCACTAAGGCCTGGGAAACCCTGGATCGATAATTGGATAAAAATGCAGCCCATAAAGGAATTCAAATAGAAAGAATGCGATGACTAAAGACGGACAGCTGGGTAATTTCAGTTTGGAGTACACGAATATGTCCTGTTACCCTGTCACCGTGTAGTGGGAAAGGGATGGAAATTTGATGAAGAACTTGTCCTAGAGGTACGAGTAAGATAATCATAAGGGAGTTATCTTGGAGATCTTTAAGATTACGTTTGATGAAGTAGTAATATAAAAGCTAGGGAAGTTTGATGGAGAGGTAATCCTGGAGACTGAAGGCTTCAAGACCTTGGTTCGATGAGGGAGTCGTCCTGACGAGGTAAGTTTGATGAAGGAGTAGTCTTAGAGAGTCAAAACTCAATGCTTATAATGAAGAGTAATTAACTGAAATGAAGTTTGATGAAGAAGTATTAGCCTTAATGGAGAGAGACAGGTTTGATTGAGGGTAAATCCAGCTTAGAGTAGTAGACTGGAAAGTAAAGATTGATGAAGGAGTTACCCCATAGTAAAGAAAATATCTAAATATGATCAGAGGTGCATGTTGACACAACATAACTACACAGCAACAGTAACAGGTGTTCAACACTGTAAATTTGGTAGCGCAAAGTGCTGGAAATGTTCACGGAAGCATGAAATGAGAATAGAAAATACAATATGTCACATTTGGTGAGAACTTGTTATCGCTTATCTGTAATCCACCGCGATAAGTGTTTTATACAAGGTCTTTATGGCTTGGATGAAATTTGAACTTCAAGTTACCCCATATAGTCCCGCTTTTAGACGTGAGAAATAAGAAGAATGTACGCATGGGAAGAGTACAAGCTTCTAGAATATCTTAGATCTATAAATACATTACCTGAGCACATAAATTTGAGTTTAATGATAAGAAACAGGGATAAGTCTCAAATGACATATGATAATGACGCTCTAATTTCTCTATTTTAACAGCATGCTCTTTTCTTGAATATAACAGATGAAATGTCGAAGTATTCGGTCATAGGCGGATATCCTGAGCCTTTAAAAAGACAATGATTTAATAATGACAGAAAATTACCATGTCTGTATGTAAACTGGAAAAATGTAAAAAATGACGAAAATTGTTTGTGCCTAGAGCATCCATGAATTCCGGAAAAATACGTGATATTTCTTAATATCACTGCGAAATGCATGCTTACTGAATTTCTGAATATCTAAACGCAAGCTTAGTTGGTTTTTAAGCCACGCCCAATACATCAATGTCATGATATGCAATTACTTGGTCGTAAATGGACTGGCTGTGAACGTTCTTGTTCAAACTCGCTGGCTTTTGGCTTTAAACGAAGTTAACAAACCTTGATCGGTACGTTTGAGATTAGTCATATATAATATCTTATGAACTTATGAGTATGAACAATAATCATTTATTTTGGGTCTTTCAGAATTCAATACTGAAATGATTTGGTTGTTCAATAACGAAGAAGTCTCCGAGAATAATCATAATTATTCCAAAGATAAGTTTATAAGGGCACATTCTCAGTTACAGGAAACTCTTTTAATCTATCAGCTGAACCCACTGACCAAACATCAGGGAAAGAAAAATAAAGAGTACTGCACAACGGAGTGGGGGAGGATAGCTTACATCTGATCAGACAGTAGACACAGTATATCAATTTAGCCCTCATATTATGTCCTATACAAAGCCGGTCTAGTATCCATTCTACTCAAATTGCAGTTCAAAAGCCTCGGTCGGACCGAGTGCGGAGCTTGGATTATTATACCATATGTACAACTTTCTGTAGCTAGGTTTTGTGAAATAGTAAAATTGATAATTTTAGAAAACGCGCTCGAGAAAACATGACATTGTTTGTCGCCAGCTAAGTGCTTTTCTAGACAATGGAAAGATTTGGTCCATTATAGATGTTGATGAAAGTGAAAAGGCTTTATTGAATAGTCTTACTACTTTTCTATCTTTCTACAGATAAAATGGAGCAAAGAAAGGGTGGGAACAGGCTCGAGAAAATACAAATAGAAACAGTCGATGATTAGACGGATTCGACTAATCGATAAAACACACGCAATTTGGACACCCTCATTTGAATAGGGAAAGTAAGATTACATGTAAAGATCGTGATTACACACCGAGCCGTCATTAGCGGTGGGGAGGCAGAAGAGTGGGTCTGTATACTTCACTGCAGGTGGTGCGTATATCGCAAACATCAGCTACAAAGCATGAGCTACAAATATCAGCTGGAAAATTAGAAGCTGCTTCCTCAACGACGAAGATTGTAGGTAAAAATGGTCAAAAGGTTTAGAAAGGTCGTAAGGTCGACAAGATTAGGAAGTCAAACATGCTGTAGGTCTATGTAAGTAAAGTTCTAAAGCAGTAATGTCACCGTATTGCTGTAGTGTGATTCTGTGATCAAGTCTAACTTTAGAATGCAGATTTGTGTCTGTGAAAAATACAAGATCCACTATGTAACTGAATGAAAGAAAGCTATTTTAGTATACAAAAGCAAAGAAATAGAAATTTTACCTTGCATCGGGTTCTACTGGTACTGGTTCCTTTGGTTCTGGTTCAGCTGGAGCGGGTTCAGCTGGGGCAGGTTCAGCTGGAGTAGGTTCAGATGGTGCTGGCTCTTCTGAGGCAGGTTCAGCTGGAGCTGGTTCAGCTTGGACTGGTTCAGGTGGTGCTGGCTCCACTGGAGCAGGTTCGGCTGGAGCAGGTTCGCTGGAGCAGGTTCGGCTGGAGAAGCTTCGGCTGGAGCAGGTTTGACTGGAGCAGGTTCAGCTAGTTCCTCTGGTGCAGGTTCAGCTGGAGCTGGTTCAGCTGGGGCTGGTTCAGCTGGGGCTGGTTCTGTTGGAGCTGGTTCAGCTGAGGTAGGTTCCGCTGCAACAGGTTCAGCGGGGGCAGGTTCATCTGGGGCTACTTCAGCTGGAGCAATTTCCAGTTCAGCTGGTTCCGATTCGGCTGGAGCAGGTTCAGCTGGTTCCGGCTCGGCTGGAGCGGGTTCAGCCGGGGCTGGTTCAGCCGTGGCTGGTTCAGCTGGGGTAGGTTCAGCTGGAGCTGGTTCAGCTGGGGCAGGTTCTGCTGGGGTTGGTTCAACTGGGGCTGGTTCAGCTGGTTCAGGTTCAGCTGGGGTAGGCTCAGCTGGGACTGGATCAGCTGTGACTGGTTCAGCTGGGATTGGTTCAGCTGTGACTGGTTCAGCTGGGGTAGGTTCAGCTGGAGCTGGTTCGGCTGGAGCTGGTTCAACTGGGGCTGGTTCAGCTGTGACTGGTTCAGCTGGGGCTGCTTCAACTGGGGCTGCTTCAACTGGGGCTGCTTCATCAACAGGAGCAGGAGCTACAGGGGCGGCCTCTTCTTCAGAAGCAGCTTCTAAAACGACATTGTCAGCATCCTGCTCAACGGCTGCTACTTCAGCGTCCTTCTCCACCACCTCCTCGTGGAGAACGTCCCCGTTTATTCGAGCCGGCTCGTCTTCCGGTCTCATCTGGTTCTCTGGGGTGTGGCTCGGACTGACGGTCGACTGGGACTCTCCTAGAAGTCGGGGATCCACCTCCACCTTGTTCATGTTTTGCTGAAATGGCACCAGTTTACCTTTTGTCATGTTTTAAAACGGTGCTTCATGTCTCTGTTCAACTGTTTGTCATTTGTCTGTTCAGCTGTTTGTCGTTGTTCAGCCCATTTTATTGAGAGTCTGTGTGACTGTGATTTCCGTTATGTTTGAGCCAGGAGGGTACTAATGATAGATGCAGTGGTCTGTCAAATGTACGCCACTCCAATTCAATAAGTTGTTTTCATGGAGATATTTTTAATATCATTTAGTTAAACTAAAAAAGGAGAAATTCTTTAGAAACATTTTAAGACATTAAATTAAGATTTTATTTAGGCTACGGCTTAATATGATCCGAATTTCATTAGACATTAAAGAGTTAGGACCATCTTCAATCTTAGCGACAAGCATATTTATTTAAGCACGAAAATCAGACGTTTTAGTTTGGAAAGCAATATAGTTTAAATATCAAAATATCAAGCCAACCTTGTGGACTTAGGTCGAGAGCAGCTAAATAAGCAAATATGCTGCAAGATTATCTCAAACAAGATCAAAACCTCGATAGTCTAGACAAATTAAAATACTGATAAATGTAGGGTGTGCCCTACAAAAACAGGATATGATAAGTCATTGTCAGATATAGTCAAGAAGTGTGCAGGTTTTATTTCATCGTCATGTTATCGTCTCAGTCAGTAATTCTCAACTTTCAGGTCCCAGACTTTGACCTGACTCCGTCGCATCCGTTTTATTTGAGGGCTCCATAAAGCTCTTCTGAATAAATTTCTGTGTCAGTTTATCTTCCTGTCTGTTTAAGATTTTTTGGCTTTGAGTAAATTTTTACTTGCAGTAGGTAAGAATCACACAAATTTTCGTGACATTTGATTTTCTAGTATTTATATTTGTATCTTCTTGTCTAGCTTAGAATTGAATGTAATTGCTAACAGAATTATGGTCCAAAACATCCAAGAAAATCTTTAATAAACCTAATGAACAGAGGAAGTCAATTGCAATGCTCCAGAAATAATGCAGCTAACACCGAAAGATAAATATAAAATAAAGCCCCCTAAAACTAAAACTAATCTAATCCTCAGACTATTACAAGTAGACAAAGTAACAAGGCCTACATTATCATATCTCCTATTCAGTCACGTGTCATGATGTTCGATAGAATTAGAACTGCTGGAGTCCCGACTGTCCCCAAAGTTAGCAGAGTCCGAGGAGTGGGCTATCCCACTCTCGTCCCTACCCTCCTCTTGATCCCTACTGGAATGTCTCTCCATACTGATGGATCCAAACCCCTGATCCTCTGTGGTGAGGTTGGTGTCGGTGTAGGTGTCCCTGGTCCAACTCTCCTCCTCCAGAGAGGTTCTCCGTCTCGGTGGGTCTGCAAGAGGTTCCCACCTCTCCAGCTCCCCTATAGCCGCCTCCTCCTCCTCTCTCTTCTGAATGTACCTCAGTGCTCTATCACTCACACTTCTACGTCTAACTTCCTCTAAATCGGAGCTGGAGTCACTAGCTACTCTCTCACCAGGCTCCTCACCTGGCTCCTCCCAGCTGACGGAGTTTTCAGACCTTGATGGCTTGGTGGGAGAGTGCGATCTCATCCTCCATCTGTACTCCTCCTCTTCAGAACTGTTGTAAAGTGGGACAGGGTCCGGGAAGGAGGTGGGAAGAGGTGCCCACTTCCTCTGCTCCTCCATCTCCTGATCCTCAGATTGCCGTCTCTCTACGTAACTCCGTGCTCTGTCAGCAACTCTCATCTTCCTCTCGGCTCCTGCCTCAGAGCTGTCGGAGAACTCCTCTGAGTCGGTATAGAGAGACACCAGGGTTGGATCCTTGGGTGGTGGCCCCACCTCCATCCCCTCCTCCCACTGCAGTGCTATGTTGCTGATACTCGACCTCCGTTTCACGGCATCGTCAGAGTCCTCGTCACTGATCCTAATCAGATCTCTGGGAGTCTCCCCAACATCAACTTTCTCCTCTTGTTCAAACACGTTAGCTATCTGATCGATACTCTTACTTCGGGATAACTTCCTAGGCTCAGGAGATGATCTGATACGAGAACGTTGCTTCTTTTTCCTGTACTTCTCCAACATCACGGGAGATAACGTCGAATTACAGGGACTGATTTCGTACTCTCCCACCTCATCCAAATCTAGTGAGTCAGGTGTCACTTTTTCTTCTTCTTCTCCCTCACTTTTTCCTGCTTCAAAACGAAGTTTCATCTCGTCTAAACTTGAGTTCTGTCTTCTTAGTAACTCCATGTCATCTTCAGACCCAGCGGAATCTCTTCCTTCCGCACATTCAAACCTAGCTTTCACATCGTTCATGCTACCTCGGCGATTTTTTACAGTTTCTTTCGGTCTTTGTTCAAGTTCACTTTCCTCTCGATAGAGCAGACTCAGATCTTTAACCTTGTTTTTCCGGGTACTGTAAAGGGGATAATCGTACAGACCGTTCTCGACCTCGTACTTTACCAGATCCCTCCGCAACCTCGGATCAGACTCCATGTTTCTCTCTATCTCGTTGCGATACGCAACAGAGTCAAAGGAGTTTGCCATCTTGGTGACGCTACCCCGACGTTTCTTTAACTCCTCAGCGGTTTCTATCGGCTTCTCTGGATGGACCTCCCATTGATATCGGGGCTCCCTGTCGATCCCCACCCTCTGCTTCCACTCCTTCTCGCTGTAATACCGATACCTCGGGTTGTACCTGTAGATCGGATCTCGAGTACTGTACCCCCGAGCGGAGCCTGGTCTCTCCTCAATCTGCCTCTCCAACTTGTTGGCAAGTTCAGCTGTTTCAAACGAGCTTGTGAGGTGCGAGACACTCCCGCGACGTTTTCTCAGCTCCTTGTGATCCGCGATGACGTCATCATTGTCCTGGTTGGAATCGGGAGTTTTGTTGTCAATCATGGCCTGTTCTCTGAGTTCCCTCACTTTAGATCTCAAGATTTCCTCGTCAGTGAGACGTTCTTGGTGGCCCTCAGATCGACTAGGATGGTCGTAGTAGAAGGGATGGTCGAAGTAGTAAAATCCGGGGAGGCTTGACTCGTAGAGCGCTGGATCGTCAATCTTTACGCGTGTAAAATTCTTGTACGGCTTGGCGGGCGGAGCTCTAGGTGCTTTAAGTGCAGCAACCTCAGCTTCCTTCGCCTCATACTTCCCCGCTATATTTACAACAGATCCTCTCTTAATTGAATTAGGAGACACGACCACCACCTCCTCCTCGCTGCTGACCTCCTCCTCATCTTGGAGGTGAGACTGAACCCTGCTCAAGTACCTGTCCTCGTACCTCCCCTCCGAGAAGAGCTTCCTGTACTCAGTCTCGTCCCGGGAATACCCGTAAAGCTTGGCACGGAGACTAAACAGGAACTCCTCCGTTTCCGGTGCGAACAGACGGACGATGTTGCCGTGCGCGTCTCTCTTGCTCCAGCGTGGGCGCGTGTACCCGGTTTTGTCTTCCGGCACGTAATCCAGCACGATGTACTCGCCGTACTTAGCTTGGTCGTACTCGATCAGATGGAGATACTCCTCCAGATCCAATATCCGGTACATGTTCTGGTTTTCTATCAACTGCTCGGTTCTGCTTTGTATGTCGGTAGGAGTGGGAGATCTCAACGAGGAGACCCGCCTCTCAGTTTCCAGGTCTAGGTATTGTGGTGGAGGCCGGGATGACGTGAATGTGGCGTCAGTTTGGCTCGGTGAATCTGTCGGTGAAGCGAAACCTGGTTCTGATTTGTAACGTTTTCGATTGTCAGTCTGTTTTTGTTTAGTTGGTCTGTCTTTCTAAGATAGATACAAAATTAAACTTAGAAATTAAACTTTCACAGTTTTATCTTTATCTGCGATTATAAATTCTGATTCACAGATTTCTAACTTCTTTATTTCGAAAAAATGTTCAAGGATAACCTACCCTAGCTGAGATGAAATCAGGATTCTGTTTCTTGGTGTATGCTCGTTTCTCATAATTCTTTCTGGCTCTGACAGCTTCCTCCATCAACAAATGTTTATTGGCCTGGTGTTCAGCCTCTGCCACCGCGTCCTCAAAGAATGCTGGAGAATTTTTGGTGGTTAGAATTTCTGGACGGATGGTACGGCTTGGTACGGAAATAGTTGAATTTATATTTTTAAGTCAATGAATTATTCTGGGAAGGTATAACAGAATATTAGGCATCCTCTCAACACCTGCTCCAAGTCCTGTCTCTAACTTAAGTTTTGTAATAAAATGTCGGGGTTAACAAGACGTGATGAATTGTGTGTAATCAGCTGTAATTTGTTGACTGCTAACAGCCAAGCCTACGTTAAACTAAGAAAACCGGCGTAAAGTGTGCCTGTGTAGAGAAAACTTTACATTTAAGAGTCGTGACATCAGCTTCAATCTCGATGGAGACCTTCAGTCCCGAATCTCTGAGAGCATGGTCAAGTCGCTTGAGAGAATCTTCGGCTAATCTGAGTCTCTTTTCAAGTCGCTTTCTCTCTTTCGTTTCAATCTGAGATTGATTTTGTTGATGCGATAGTAAAGATCCGGATATCAAAAGAATTAAAGCAGATGCAAAATCGAAAAGTCACTTCAGCAGTTAAATAAAAACAGTACAATTGTTCGCGTCACGTTTAGTTAAAATCGCGTGATGCTGTAATAATGTCACGTGGTGATGTAATGACGTCACGTGATGTTGTCACGTGGTGTTTGATGAGGTCATATCACGTGGTGTTTACCTCCAGAACGCCAGCGGTTCGGTCCAGCTCTAGCTCAGTCGCCATCTTTTTAGCAGCAATTTCCTGTAATATCATCAGCTTCATAGCAAAGCGCATAGCATGCCTTCATATTAGCAACGCAATAGTTAGTCAATACCAAAACACAAACAATCGTTAAAATATTATTTTTCATCCTAAATTGGGAGGAAACATTTTAAAATTTCTCGCAGAAAAAGTTTGAATCCATGCGCACAGCATCGGTAACTTAAAAAGCTCCTGGTAATGTTGTTGTTGTTATTAAAGACACAATGACTTAATACCTTGCAGTTCTGAAGCCTCATTGCGTATGCTTAAAAGCCAGCACACTAGAATAGTTTTGGTGGTCTATCCTTAATCATAACATACTCAACGCCTCAGAGGAAAGTGAGATGTAACAGTTGTAGATGATAGCCGCCAGACTACTTTCTTGATGACCTCAAAGAAAATAAGAAACCTCAAGTGCTTATCTTGTATAATGTGACTTGGTAATGGACTGTCAAGTCTTATCTTCACTATTACTGCTTAGATCGGCAGTTCAAGCTTTAATTGATGATTGATTATTGAATATAGCACAAAATAATTCTTGCTCCTATTCGACTGAATTATCACTTATCAGGTTTGCCTATAAGTTGATCCTGGCATAGAAATAGCCTCTTGGCTCTTAGTCAATTTACGACTGTATCGTACGTAGTGTCGAATATGGTACAGATCGCGGCCCCGTTGCTCTTATAAGTAGGCATTTCGACATTATAAAATTAAACGCAAACCAACCAACATTCCAATGCATGATCGATCGTCGATCACTTAAGTTATTTTGGCAATCGATTTAATAGATCTAGCATAAGTCAGAACAGATCTCTTATCTGAGATCTGCATCATGATCAATCGAACAAATTCGAATAAATATTTATCTCATAGCTAGCGCGCGCGGCGCGTGCCGCGCTATAAAATATGCGCAGATCTTCGAATATTCTTACTTTGGCGCGTTACATAGAGTAGAATGAAAAACAGGAAATTTCCGCCACAATTTTCGAATTTTGAGTTTTTAAGCAGACGGCAAACTACCTCGAGATTCAGCTGAGCTTCAGTGGCAGTTCGTAGCAGCTTCTTCTTTTCCTCTTCATAAATTTGAGCTTTCATCTTGTTTTCCTGGAGCCTGAGCAATAATCTGGTTCCTTTTACCGAATAGGCTTACACTTGTATTGCTAAATTAACAATTGCAATGATCTAGCTAAATAAGATATCAATAGATATCAAGAGTGAAGAAATTCTTGTCAAAATCCTGATTTTACATATCGCCATATAATATAGCATATGCTGATAAATAATGTATTGGCACATGATTTATCTCGCCGACTGCATTATTCACATATCATAGCTGAAATATTCCTGAACAAACAAATAAACACTGGCGTTGTCCAACTTTATTCCTGCATGTAACAAGTATGACATCATTCTCTGCTTAGAATGAAAGAATGAAATATAAAAAGAGCTGTCAAGCACAGTGCACGAGATTTAGAATAAAAAGGAATGCGACAGTCAATTCAGAAATCAATTGTCATAACGATATAGCTGAGAAATGAATGGTGTTCTTAAATTTGTGTGTGACCGAAAAAGAAGAAAGATATTTTCTAGAAGGATTTTAACAAGATTATATGAACATTAATACTCTAGAGGTACATAAACAGTTTTAGTTTGAAACCCCACGGTGGAGGCTGGTACAGTACCGAAATATTTATTTATTACAATTATTCATAATAATATCATATGATTAAAAACACATACACACAATAACTAAAGTATATTATGAAAATCAAATCAAAAGGTATGAACACATCTTTTGTTATTGGTCATCAATAGTCAAGTGACACGCAAGTTATATTTTACTATTATATACTATACAAAATGTGTTAAATTGAGTAACTACGAGTATTGATTGTGTTGTGATAGATGATAATTTAGGATTCGTGTCGTTCGCGCTGAATGACAGTGAAAATTTTGCGATAAGGCTGCTGTTGGCATGCGGGTAGGCTGAGTCACTGTTTAGTTTAGTTTAGCATGTTGTGTTAAGTTACTGGTCTGATTCACAAACTATAATCGATGATCGGACGTCCCTCACGTGAGGTCCGTCTTAGTCCAGGTATGTTGTATAACAAAATGTAGGCCAGTCT
>JH153265.1:331114-370891 GCA_000226015.1 Mnemiopsis leidyi
ATAAACGTGATCTATAAGTGTTGCGCTATGGTCTGTTACTCGTGTTGGTTTAGCTACTGTTTGAACAAAACCATATTTTTCTAGCGTGCTGATAAGTTCTTGCCCATTTGCATCTCTTTCATACTTGATAAGATCTATATTTGCATCCCCGAAAAAAACAATCTGCTTCCTAGAGTGTCTGTCTAGACTTGACAGAACAGACTCAAGCTTTTCGATAAATTTACGTGTATTACTCGATGGAGATCTGTAAAAATTTACAATAACAACTGACTTTTTAGTATTCTTAAAGTTTCGTATCTTTAATGCTTGAAATTCGCCGTTAGTGTCTTCATGGATCTCGAGGTTTGGAGTGAGAAACAGAAAACAGGGTGAAAAAAGAACAAGTATGATCAAACAAGTAAAAGACAAACAGACAAACAGACAGACAAACAAACAGACAAACAAACATACTGCTGTTCTGTCTGTTGTTTCTCGACAGCCAATCTCTTAGCCTCCTCCTCGACTGTGTCCAAGTGGGATTTTAGTTGGTTACTCGTGGCGGCTAGACGCTCTGAAATGGACAGAAAATTTAGTTCAATTTAGTTCAAAAACTAGTTTTCATTGTTATATACTTGAAGTTGTGGCTAGTTAGTTTATCAGTACTTTATTTGATTTGAACATGAATAGATTAATGTGTAAGTTCTGTGTAAACCATTGAATATTTAAATAACTCGATGTGTAAACCATTAAATATCTTGATAACGACTAAATCTTGCAATCTCGAGTAACATGTAAAGGACAATCCAATTAACTGATTAAGAAACGGGCAGTATTATATTACAATCCTCACTAAGAATCGCTCTGAAGGAAGTAGGATTTAATAAGCTTATATGAATAAGCCCGAGCCCTCATATTTGAAGAATTGCCTTAAACTTTGAAAGTTTACAAAGCAACTCTTATGTACAACGCCCATAATTGACCGAGAAACTCAAAATTCCATTTACTGCGTCACTCTACCTGGTAAAGTGTTAAAGAGCGATCTTTAACTTACGTCAACGTAACATCCACAAGTCTGGAAGTTAGACGGTAGTGCATGACTAAATATTACATGTAAATAGTAAACCTACCTTTAACATTGAGTAATTACGCGTGTGTTACAGTGTTTAACTTTAGTAATTATCCGACTAGTCGGTCCCTGTACACTGTACACTGTACACTGTACAGTGTACAGTGTACACATTCAATACTAGATAGTTAATGAGTGAGTTAGAGTATTGGTTGTAGCATTACGTGGCTCTATACACATACATATACATACATACATACATACCCCACATCGGGAAGTGCAAAGAATCCAGAACTTGCTTTATCTTTATTCAATACTAGATAGTTAATGAGTGAGTGAGTTAGAGTTCTAGTTTCACCCCATATTTACTAAAAACTATTGGATGAAACACACCATGTCATGCATTTAACCTTGCCCGCTCCCTTAACTGAATAAATCCAGCTTGTCCGCTCTCTCAACTGAATAAACCAAGCTTGTCCAAACAGAAACGTTAACTTGCGTGTGGAACAGGAAAACACATTTTAACATTTTACCAAGTTGTCAACAAGTCGAGTTTCTGGTTTTACTTCAGATCACAGTTTACTTCAAGAAGGGCATCTTGTGACAAGTATTTCATCCGAGTTTTATGAAGTAGTTATAACGAGGTCCGCTCGGGACGGTCAAAATAACTCGGGAAATTCATTTATTCTCCAATAGTTAAAACTTCAGAGCATTAGTTTCTGCCCTCCCTTCGGGTTCCTTAATTAGCGTCGAGATCGGTAAGATGACAGTAAATTTTTGAGGTGATACTAACATTCAATATGTAGATTAAAGTCTGTACCGGTCATAGCGCAAAAAATAAGTTGATTGAAAAATATACCTGATTTTTCAATGAAATACAACTCAAGTTGATTAATGACCTCGCCCACCAGATGGTGCAAATGATTGCGATCGGACAAACGTAGGCAGCACAGAAATAATTGTAACTGAGTAAGTAAATGTTGCGATATAGTATCAATCCTCCTTGACCACAATTTCTAGTTCCCGACCAAATTCCTACTTTCTTGCATTAACATTCTTTGTATATTGTGTTATCGATTTTGTAAAGAGTGCCTATGAAAAACACATTCGCACTTAAACGTCTTAACATGATTTTAAGTTTTGAATGATGGAACAAATACATTGCGATCCTAATTCTTCACAAAACATCCATGTTCTGCTCTGATCGCTCTCTAGTAAACTTATATTCTATTTAAGATCGAGCCCTATCGTTATATCGTTACATTTGGAAGGTAGACAGGTGACAGAAGTCTGAAATTTAACACTTCGTCAGACGTTAGATTCAGTCACGTGACCGGTGTGTGATGTCACGTGATTGTCACAAGGTCGTTATTGTGTGGAAGTAATGGTGGTATCTGATGTGGGACTGTGTGTTATTACACGATGAAACACTGAACTTGATACAGAGATTGTTACTTGATATGTGTGTAGAGATACAGTTAGTTTCTACAAAGAAATGAGAAGATAAAAGAAAAAAAAACTTGAGAGTGTTTGTATTTACAGTGATATAATCCAGGTTATCCATCCACGACTAGGATAACAAACAGTTCCCGTCAAGGCGGACTATTGAAGATTCAGCTATTGTAGGAAACCCTCTAACCATTTTGACTGATCCATGGTGACTGATCCCTGCCAAATTGACACCCAAGTGTAGCTGTATATCAAACTATAGCTGTATACTTTTCCGTGGTAGCAAGACATGTACTATATTAGAAAAACCATTAGTTTGCAACGCCCGGCGATCATAAAAGCAGAGAGACTTAAAACAACATGAACATAATTACTTTACCCTCATTAATTTACCCTCATTAATTTACCCTCATTAATTTACCCTCATTAATTTACCCTCAAACTTACAAAGTCCCAACTCGGCCATTTTCTCGATTGATCTGTAGACTGTACGCCTACCAGAAGATGGCTGTAAAGTCAAGACTAGCTTTGTCGGTCGTTTTATCTTAACTTATTGCACCTCATGCAGTCACAACTTCGCGTCGTGACTAATTTAATAATTTCTTATCTTGATTTAGAGGTGACGTCACTAAATACAAATAATAATTTGGTAAATATTTTGTTTCCAATAATCAGGTCATTTTTTTCCGCACATCGGTTTTTTGTTAACGTTTGAGCGATTAGATAACAGCTTATGTGGCTCCAAAGTAATTTGTTGACTAATGTATTTTCATGCAATGCTATATTTTGGTGGCTCCATAACAGAACTACATACTGTTAACTGACTGGGAGATATTTCGTTCCTAGAAAAGTATTAAATACGATTCGTCGTCCGTGCCATGGCCTATATCTCAGTCGACACCTGTGTCACTACTTAGTTGTTTTCTTTTCTTTGATAATAGATACTAGAATACCTAAGGGTCAAAGCTCCAGCTGTGATATTTCTTATACTTAAATACTTCTTTGAGCATGATTATTGATCTTATTAAGAATAAATTACTTTATTAACGCTAAAACTGAATTATTGTTGGAACAATCAACAAATGTCTGGATTTGACGAAAATCAAATAAGATGAACACAACACAATGAACACCTGTTTTTTACCATTGTGTCTTCTTTGATCATCCTGCTGAAAAGATATTTGCATTGTGCTCCATATCACTCTCACAGTATATTCATATTTAGGTTGAGGTTTGCTTTTAAAATAATCCCCGATATAGTGCAGTTTAAACATCACATGTTCTTTAAGTGTCACACGTGACATATAATCAAGCTGAAAATAATCCCCGATATAGTGCAGTTAAGACATCACATGTTTTTCCAGTCTCACACGTAACACATAATCAAGCTGAAAACAGGACACTTCGACACGGCCATTGATTTCCCTCTCCTCTTTTCCGCACCCACTACATGCAGTGACAGCTATCACTACTTACAGCCTGTAGCCTATAGCTTTCCTCCTTCATTTATCGACAACTCAGTCAGCAATTAGCAAGGAAAAGACGATTAGGCACGCGCTGAGATGATGTAACCAGTCTTCAGTGGTCCTGTGATGACGTCACTAGGCTTCAGGGCTACAGAGCTGATATGTAACTAATATCATTCTGAGTACATCAGACACTACATTGCTGC
Organism: Mnemiopsis leidyi; assembly: GCA_000226015.1. NCBI lineage: Eukaryota > Metazoa > Ctenophora > Tentaculata > Lobata > Bolinopsidae > Mnemiopsis > Mnemiopsis leidyi. The sequence continues at coordinate 335,281 of JH153265.1, forward strand.
TTCCTCATTAGGGGAGGCGGGGTCCAGGCTGGATCGTTACACAACAGTTAAATGATATTGGAGATTTCATACACAGACCAGTGAACCGGGTCAGAGCGACCACTCCCTCCTTTCTCTTAGGTACATTGAAAAGAGTAAGTGTACCGTATATTGCAACAATATGGTTCAGTACAAAATATTTTCTACCAATACCACACATGGTCCAATATACGCATGGTCCAAAATAGCTATCCCGACACATAGCTTATCACGTCTCATCTGTTATACTACACAATATGGACCACATTATCACATATAGATAGATCGTGTAAGGGTCCCTTTATAAAGCTAATATAGCAGGAGTCAAAGTAACTGACTACATAACCATTGTAAGATGTAAGTAACCCTGCTCCGCCCACATTCTAGACATTCATATCATGCCCTGCTTACTGAGATGGACATTGTTCTACAAATCTAGATGTAATAGAGTCCCTACCTGCAGTCAGAGTGACATGGTTTTTGTGAGTTCTCACATACCACGTGGTTCACATTCCAGTACCCAGCAGGACCAGTTCAGGGTAATTTCAGGTGTGAATTGAGGACGAAGTAAAGAAATTATATCGTTTACAAGGCAGCAGCTGACGCAGCAAATGTTCAAGAGTCCCTCAAAGAGTCCCGAGTAAGCTAGGATCAAAGACCACGTGACACAGGTCACGTGACAGGGTGATAGATCACATGACAGCTCCGTTTAAACCATTACAGATCAGGTATAACGGTGCGGTTAGGGTAGAAGTAAAACTTCCGCGTGACAGGTTGGTGCTGACACCTGCTCCGTTTCTTTCTTTATCTTCTCGAACAAAATCAGGAGAACCTTCCTTTTAGCTTGCCGCCTTGCTCACGGGAAATTCTCGGCTGTTTAACGTTTCTGCTTTTCTTGGTCTTGTCAGGTATCCAGGGAGGAATAGTTGTAGTGTGTGGGAATTGTTTAACTGACAATTGGTAATTTTGTGACAAGTTTCAAATCTTCCGGTACTTGTGTGTCGTAAGTTTTAAAGTTCGGGGAGTTATGACACTGAATTAACTTGCAGCATCTCGCGGTATCTTACTTTACCAACTGCGACATGTGTGTCGATACAAACTGTGACATGTGTGTCGATACAAACTGTGACATATTTGTCGATACAAACTGTGACATATTTGTCGATACAAACTGTGACATATGTGTCGATACAAACTGTGACATATGTGTCGATAGAAACTGCGACACATGTGTCGATACAAACTAAGACATATGTGTCGATACAAACTGTGACATGTGTGCCGATACTAACTGCGACATGTGTGTCGATATAAACTGCGACATGTGACGGTGGATTACCGACTAACGACATAAAATCTGGTTTCTAATGATCCAGTTATTTTTCCTTTCTGACCATGCTGTTTCCAAAGTATCAACACAAATGTTGATCCTGCTGGAGTATCCTATAACTGGAGTTATAACCGTATCAACAACATTTTCTTTACTCTAATTAAATTCTAATTCCACCCCAGACACGAACCTTTGTGGTTGCAATCCATTTGTCTCAACTTGCCCGGCACTTCTAACTTCTTCTAACTAGTATTGATCAAGTCGATAATGCGTTGTGTAATCGTTTATGAGTAAGTCAGTCGCGACAGTTTTCTTAAAACGCGCCTTACTTTTAAGGTGTTTTCAACCATGATAAATCATCACAGGTTTACCACAACCCTCCGAAACTCGATTGAAAGACCTCAGCGATTCGCTCCACATTATACCACCGGCCACCCCAATACTCCCCAACATCCCGATCAATAAGACGAATTATAATGACACAAACTAACTGCAGACTTGTTGACACCCCGTGAGAGTCACGTGGTACCGCTAACAGTTAACTAACTACAACAGTTAGAGACGGGAGGATGCCCGGCTAACTTGAGTCATTTAACCCGGTAAAATCGTGTCTATCTTTATACAGCTTACAGCTGTTAGGTAGAAAATGGTATATTTGGGAGGGGTCTCAATTTTCCAGACCACGTGATAGCTTTGCTCGATATTGATTGGTTGTATGTAACGTCTCATCGTTCCAACTGTCAAATGTCTGTCACTATTCCTCAAAAATTCACTTCCATATAATTCATGCTATGAATATTACAACTGTGTATAACTCAAGCTATGAATATTACAACTGTGTATTCGTTAAGACACAGAACTAACTAACTACATAACTAACTTCATAACTAACTACATAACTAACTACATAACTAACTACATAACTAACTACATAATAACTACATAACTAACTTCATAACTAACTAAACACTCAAGCTAGACTCCATATGCCAGTCTGATCAAATCTCAGGAAATCAGATAAGTGATTGTTACATGTGAATAATATGATATGTTCTCTACATAGAAGGGGAGAAGGAGGAGGTCATACAGATGGGACATAATGTTGTTGAGAATGTATTATTTTAATATTAAGCGGATTTATGTCACGGTGTTAACTGCTGCATCAGCTTACTAACCCCTGACTTTAACACTGATGTTGTTGTGGGGGGGGGGGGGGGGGCGTTTATTTTAACAAAATGTTCATTTTTCTTTATTGCTTTACTTTCAGTTTACTTGGTTTACACGTGCAGTGTCCACTTCCATTTCCGGCAGTGTCTTGTTATTGTTACTTTATAATTGTTAGTTAGTTACAATACATTTACGTCATTTGAAGTGTGACAGTACAAACTTTATAGCTAGCTTTCTAGAAATTACAAGCTGTAAAACAGTAACACTTTCACCAACAATACCAGTGGCAGTACACACTAACATTATCACTACTAATAATGCAACCATTCACACTTACACAGACACTAACACAAACATAAGCACTAAAACCAACACTAACACAAACAACTGAATTTACAAGAACTGCACCGAATATCCTATCACAAAACCCACTAAACCTAAACTACACACAGGATAAAGGAATGTATAATCTGGCCCACTCTAACTCTTCACTGACCACCCTAACGTCGCACAGCGCGGCGGAGCGCTACACGCTGCTTGCATGGACCTGCGTCTGTATCCTGATCTCGTTGCCAGGCAACATAACAGTGGTGGTAGCGGTAACTGTGTACAACGCTATAAAACTAGATCGTGTCTCTGTGATCCTGATCCTGAACCTGGCAGTTTGGGATATTATCTACACCACAGCGGGTATCCTCCCCACCATACCTGGCCTTATCACCCAGAGGTGGGTCTTCGGGGTCGGACTTTGTTCGTTCCAGTACTGGCTCATCTGGATGGCTCTCTTGGGTGATGTTACTCTTGTCTGCTCCCTTAACGTCAGCAAACTTACAAGTCTGCTTTTCCCGCTGGACGCGCGACTCCGCGCACGCCGGACAGGACGCTACATTGCGCTGTGTCTGTGGTGCGTGATCCTGCTGCTCTCAGTGCCGGTAGGGATGAACTCAATACGCGGGGAGATCAGAATGAACAGCGGCTCGTACCGATGTGACTACTCCAACTCGGACTCTGCTAGTCTGTGGTGGGTTCCCGTCTACTCCATCCTCTTCATCATCCTCCCCATCATCCTGATCCTGGTAACGACAGCCTGGTTGTTGTGGTACGTAAACAAGGAGAGAGGTCTACTCCGGCAGAGCATCATCACACTTATCTTTATCTCCGGAGTGTTTGTCTTCTCATACACTCCGGTCGCTATCATGCTGATCTGCTACATCTTTATAGATCCGGGGGATCCTGATAACGCCCCCTTCTACGATCACTTCTTCAAAATCTCCATGTTTATCAACTATCTGAACTACACGGCTAATCCGGTTGTGTATTACCGGTCAATCTCCAGTTTTAACCGGTTTGTGAGGACCCAGATATTCAGAGTAAGCAAACAAGTAGCTCCTCAAGAGAGTTCTATTTCTAATACCATCAAGTTGGGGAGGGGCTCGGTGAAAGTTAACAGATCTCAGGTTGTTATGCCGGTATTCTCCCGGAATGTCACGTGACTTATTATAAACTGTTTCTAAAGGTGGAGGTAACCACAATACAAGTATTTCAGGAGTGCAAATATATTTAGTTACGTTTTGGCCAATTTAGATTCACGTAGCTGCAAGCTTTATTTACGCAATTATCCTAAGTTGAGAACAGCTGTATACGCATTAGGCAATTCGAAAACATTTTCAGAAAATCATTGACTTCTATTCAGAATGATATATTTTTTGATTGGTCCAGATTTAGTCGACAATTTAATACTTGTCTATATAAGCCCATCTATTTTGATTCAAAGTAATCGCTTATGGAATGTAATGGTAATGATAACATGTAATGAGTTTTACTAATGTCAGTGTAAAATACCTTAGTCAATTCTATGTGGCAAATTCACTGGGTCCTGGGAGAAGAGATTTTGTTTACAGTTTTGACTTTGGACAGTGAATTGAAAATTGCGAGAGTTTACGACAGCAGTAGATTTCTAAATCAGAGGTTTAATATTTATCATGAAAGTTTTGACTACAATCTAAACCAATTAGAAAGTCATATCTAAAATCGCCTGAATTGAACTTTGGCCTTTTTGCTTGTTGTTTTTCATGCAACTTCATCACGATTTCCGTACAACTGTAGAATTAATGACAATGTTGAATGTACACGCAGAGTACATTAATGTACAAGTCAAGTATACTAAGCTACTTGCAGTCTGCTAAGCTACTAAGTACTGAGACTCAGCACTTCACAAAATGCGGAGCTCACTGAAGCACTAGCCCAACAGCTACAATCACACTTGAAATCATCATAACAATACGTGGATAGGCTCACTGAATAGTTAGACACAGAATCCTGGAGTCTTGCAATCCAGGACCTTAGTTCAAACTTTATATAGTGAGTAGTGACCCTATATAGTTATAACCCAATATAGTTTAAACTTTATATAGTGAGTAGTGACCCTATATAATTATAACCCAATATAGTTCAAACTTTATATAGTGAGTAGTGATTCTATATAGTTATAACCCAATATAGTTCAAACTTTATATAGTGAGTAGTGACCCTATATAGTTATAACCCAATATAGTTCAAACTTTATATAGTGAGTAGTGACCCTATATAGTTATAACCCAATATAGCTAAAACTTTATATAGTGAGTAGTGACCCTATATAGTTATAACCCAATATAATTCAAACTTTATATAGTGAGTAGTGACCCTATATAATTATAACCCAATATAATTCAAACTTTATATAGTGAGTAGTGACCCTATATAGTTATAACCCAATGTAGCTCAAACTTTCCGAACGTGTTGTACACTGGTACAATTAGCGTGATTTAGTGTGTACACTTTATAGAAGCTAATAGAGAACGGTATTTTTTAGGAGGGCCTGGGGTCGCTAATCGTTTATATCATGTGATTTACGAACCAAAGTTCTCATTGGCCAACTACTCCCACATAATACGGAAAAAATTGTGACACTTCCCAAAGATACCTTTCTCTATTAGTTCGGGCCAGATTACAGCACTGCAGTTTCTATTGAAGTCTTTGAGAACTGCTCAAAGATTTAGTACACGTGTATAGATGATGTACATTGTACACGGCATTGTAGTTTCTGTTGAAGTCTTTGAGCATTGCTCAAAGGTTTAGTACACGTGTATAGATGATGTACATTGTACAAAGCTCCCTGACTAACAGACCAGAGTTTTTAACTCGACGTTTTTGACGGAATAAAAGTCCCGGCATCCCAGATGTCCGACGTCTAGTAGTGACATTGTCAGATCACATTCCGTAATTCCTGTAATAACTCTGAAAAAGGTCTAATGGCCCGGGTTACAGCAGCTGAGTCGTACACTCCGCCAACATTCCGACTGTCATTTTATTGGGAAGACAAGAGGGAGGCATGGAAAAACTTAAAAAATGGTTATCGTGTTTATATTATGCTATATATCTATATGTTGAAAGATAGAACAAAAGCGCGGGGATCAGGAACTGTAGGATAACTACACAACCACTAACATGACCTGTTCATTCGACTACCGTTAGATGAAATCATCCTTAGCTAAGGGACTGACATTTAGTGATTTGATCTACATTAGTAGATGTATTTGTTGGGAGAACTGTGACTAACAACAACTACGTTGCGAGATCACTGTGCTAAGGACTAAGCCAACTTATATAAACCAATTAATTCTGAATGTAAAGATTAATTTTTAGTGAGTTGTCGTGACCACAAAAATACAAAAAGCTGGTGCTTTGTCGCTCAAGACCTTTGTTCTAATTTTGGTGGTATACTGGAAGAAGAAAGAAGAGAGTCTGTCAGCCTACTAAGTCAATTATAAGGTCACATATTATTATATATCGCGTACAGCATCAAATTGTTACTGTATCCAGTGCATCTGTGTGGAATGTTGGCGCTAATTGGACTACAGCCAGCATAGCAGGGTCATAGACATACAGCATGGGTTAAAGGGGCTAAAAGTATTGCAGACTATTATTAGTTTCAAACTTTATCACGCGCCATTCGGGCCCCATTCAGTCCTAATTTGGGCGCCTTCAATCCTAGAATTGCTGTAGTCTGTGGTAGACGACGAGGAATATTTGTCTCCTGGACGTCCTGGTCCTTGCTATGTACGATCAAGTGCGCTAAAATTTAAGCACTACCCTCATTCACGTGCGTTTCTGAGATTCCAACGATCCAATGTTATATCGTCACATTTTCAGCATTTAAAAACACCAGGTGAAGGACTTCAGTAAGTTAAATTTGAGCTTTTAAAAAGCACAGATGAATCACGTGGCTTGGGCGTGTCACATCAAAGGTGAAGATGAATACAATCATCAATAGAGGTTCTAACGAAAATAAAAATGATCCTCCTGATCCCCTATTGTCGTCAATAAATGTGACACGGTTTACGTGATTGATTATTGAGACGTCAAGTAAGAGCAGTATTCACAAAGTATAATGATATCACGTGTTTTTATAAATAAACGAACCCTCCCCATACTTTTCATGCCTAATCAAGCCTTCAGAATAATCGAGAGATCTAATTTTCTTTCGTTCCACAGAAACAGAGTGGGTATTTCAAGTATCAACTTGATTTTTAATACTGTAGAATCGTTAAAAAATTTATACGGTCCACACCCTCGACAAAACCTAAATTTGAGTCGAGTGGTTTAAGAAACATCTTCATTTCAACAACTACGCCTAATTTTCTCCTAGCAGTTATTGGTTAAGAGATTTCAAGCTGTGCTGTGATTGGCTAGGAGCTATCACGTGGCTAATGTGAATTCGCGGAAGTGGTGATGTGTGTCTGTAATGCCCCGGGGAATTGGTACTAATCATCACATGGCTTCTTTCTTATCACATTATATCGGATATCATCTATAGATATTAATCGTGCATACTTTTCTATGATTATGCTTGAACTGCTATATTAATGAGTAGCTGATAATTAGGCTTATTTGTAGAATAAGTTAGTTCGTTTTGAGCAAGAAGCCGAGTTTTCTTTTTTGTAATGTTTGTTGAGAATATTTTACAAGCAAGCTGGTCGACATTCGGATCCTCAGATTTGTGTTTGATTGTACAAAAATTTATCGCTTATTCAAGAATTCATATGAAGTAATATGATAACTTCATATGAAGTAATATGATAAGTACAAAGCTGAGTAGAAAGTCTATCTAACAATAGCTGCACACAGCCGCAGAATAAATATTCGAGTAATTAGCTAAAGTGTCCAGCTGTGAAGTAAGGGTCTGAAGATGGGGTAAAGAATCTTAAAGACCTACCACTAGTCTACACAAAGTGATACTGCCGTGTTGGCGTATTGGCGTATAATTCATTATTTACTATCTTTACGTTAATGGTAGAGTAGTGGAATCGTAGACTACCTATCAGGGTATAATTAGCAGAGTTTATCAAATGTATCTATCTCCGTTTCCACGAAATTGACAAGTTATTTGACTTTCGTCGAAGCCACGAAGATGAGTCGATTATTAAGAAGTTAATAAGTAGTTGACTGATTTAGTTAACTAATTCTGAGTCTTGGCTTGAGGAGATTCCTTAACCAGACAGAAAAAGAAATCACAAAGCACTAACAAAGTATCAAGTACCAGTTGAAGCAGGAGAAACACTTCCACTTTCCAGGCCAAACATCCGCATTTTTTTATACAAGCTGTAAGGCAGCTGGCGTCCAGTAAGATACCATTCACTCAATGTGTGACTTCTCACCTCTCGATTACTGTATAACTACTGTATACTGTATACTGTATACTGTATACTGTACTACTGTATACTGTACAACTGTATACTGTATAACTGTATACTGTATAACTGTATACTGTATACTGTATACTGTATACTGTATACTGTATACTGTATAACTGTATACTGTATAACTGTATACTGTATACTGTATAACTGTATACTGTATACTGTATACTGTATACTGTATACTGTATAACTGCGGCTCTGTAACGCCAACATTTCCGAACGTTTATTTCATCGTATTGTAACCATTTATTATGTAGTTACATAACGAGTAAGTGTGAAGTAACATGATTTAATATGTAGTACAACTCTCAACTTTACTTTACTTTACTTAACTCTAAACTTTACTTAACTTTACTTGAATGAACGATTTAAATAGAAAACTCAAGAATTCAAGAAAAGCTAAGTACATGTTGAGTACATATATTGAGTACATATGTTAAGGACATGTTAAGGACATCGAGACGCATCGTAACATTCCTGAAGATATAACACAGTTTCTTGAGAATATTAACTTCATAATCCAGGACCTAGGTACCTTGTACAAAGTACAAGAACACAAGTACATTTCCATGCAGTAAGCTTCTGGTTGGAGGTCGTAGAAGTAGAAAACGCAAGTTGAGTATGCAGAATGAGGAAGTCGAAAGTTGGAAAGGAGGAGAGACCTTGGCTTTGGGACAACGCGCAGGCGGCATTTTATTTCATTATATAGTCATATATGATATAGTCATGATATATGAAAATCCAAGGCCTCAATCAAAAATCGGAAATGTCCATCTTTTAAGTTTAGTCTTTTTCTAGCACTGAGTTTAACGTGGTTTTTGTAATTCTCTTCTTGACTCGAGTGATAGACATAGGATTTTAATAGCAATGCATCTATATATTTCTGTGTAACAACACCATCATCAGGACATAACACTCAATAAATGTATTTAATTTGTAGTGTTGAAATAGTTTAAAACAAAAACCACGTTAAACTCAGTTTCTCATGCGACTCATGAACAATTATCCGATCATTCAGTTAAAATTTTTCTAGCACCTTGCAAAATATCCCTATCCTTTAACTCCGTTTGCTACCTGCAGCTCGGCTTAACATTTCCAGGGTAGCAATTCCCCCTCTTTCAATTATAATATAGATATGATACAGTCATGATATAGTCGGTATACATGCAAAACTGCTAACTGCTTCTAGGAGTCCAGTGTAAAAAGAAGTGCGAGGAAAGTAGTTTAAATTTCCCACACTTGATTTAACGTGACCTACACTATATGTTAAAGAAGGATAGATTGTGTACTGATAAGCACTTACTGCTTATGTACTCGTGTATATACTTAGTGATCTGTCGTTATAATTGCGAGTGAGCTGTTATCAATAACAAAGACATAAAGACATACACATGGATAATTGTCTTATTATGTAATGATTCAAGTAAGATGATATTATCAAGTTTGACAGCAAATATTTGACGATTGAAGTATTAATTAAACTCAAGATTTCAATATTCATACCTTTTTCTGCTTATAAAGTGCCATGATATTATTAAGTTTGACAGTAATTACTAATTATCTCATATCTGACGATTTAAGGATTTCGGAAACTCGAAATTTAAAAATTCCTACTACTACTATACTATACCTTTTTCTTCCTACAAAGTGCCATGATATTGTCAAGTTTGACGGCAAATATCTGGCAATTTAAGTATAAAGTAAACTCAAGATTTAAAAATTCCTACCTTTTTCTTCCTACAAAGTGCCATGATAATTGATATTGTCAAGTTTGACGGCAAATATCTGGCAATTTAAGTATAGCTATAAGGCGATTAATTAAATTTTTAACATTAATTTATTCATTTATTTATAAAGTAAACTCAAGATTTAAAAATTCCTACCTTTTTCTTCCTACAAAGTGCTATGATATTGTCAAGTGATGAGAGATATAAAAATTCTTACCTTTTTCTTCCTGCTGTTTCTTCAGCTCATCCTCTTGCCTTGCTTTCTCCTCTGCCGCTTTCTGAAACAAAAGTCAATGATTTTCCTTCGTTAGTCTGTTAGGAATGGGAACTTCACTACTTTTATTACTTTTATTGGGGCAACATAAGTTGACCTGATTACAACGCAGTTACTAAATTAATATCAACGTTAATCAAACTGATCATTGCCATTATCAGTGTCAATAATACAGTCAACAACACGGGCTCCAACACACAAGTTTGTAAATCTAGTTTTAAAGTATGAGTAAAAATATTTCATCTAGTTTTAAAGTAGGGAAAATAGTTCATACTGTCACACTATTTCGACATTCCCCGCCGTCATGACATATATTTCTGACACCCTATAAGAGCGCCTAAAACCGTACTTGACACAGTGGAATGTTCTAGAATTCTACAGTTTAGGTAAGTAGGAGACTACTTGACGTTACATACTTATTGGATAATTAAATGCATACTTAGGCATACTTATGCATACTTATTGCATACTTATTGCATACCGATGCATACTTATTGCATACTACTTATGCATATTTATTGCATACTTATGCATTCTTATTGCATACTTATTCATACTTATTGCATACTTATTGCATGCTTATTGCAAACTTATTATTGCATATTTGTCAGCTCTAAGATTTCAGCAATCAAGACTTAAATTATAACTTAAACCTTCTGCTGCCGTAAAATGATAATGATCTATCAATTGCGCGTATGAATATTCCAATAGAGACACAGCAGTGCAGCACCTCCTTGCTTTCAGTACAAATAATCTAACTGAGACTGTTGAAAAAACCGTGCTGTAGGCTGAAATGACGCAACTAACGTTCTATCTCCCCGCTGCGTAGTTGACAAATTAGACGTAGTTAAGTTCAGTACCTATAGTAATTGTGTCCTGTACTAGTGTGTGTACTAGTGTAATAGTAAAACCGAGTGTTTGGTTTACCGCTTACACTTTCAACACTAGACAACAGTAGGGTTGGTGAGTAAACCTGGCAAAGTACATGCAATGTGACCAATACACGTGATCAATACACGTGAATAGTACATGTGACTAGTTGATACCTACATGACATAGGATTAAAGTTGTTCTAAAACCAATAGAAACTAGAAAATATATTTTAGAATATCTGAAATTCATTCCTCCCAATTTCGGGTTCGCACTTTGCATCAAAACTTTGAGATTAACTGAGTTAAACAGACCTTCAAGTTCTGTTCCAGTTCTTTACTGGCAGTGTCCAGATTCGTTCTCTCTTCATCCAGCTTCTTCATAGCTTCCATCGCGTCAAGGAGCTCTCTGAAGTGCAAATACACGTCAATTGGGATTACCAATTTGCCAAAAACCCTTTCTCACATGATGCTATAATACAGTTTACTTGACTTATACAAGTCGAGTCATTATATAATTTATGTAGGTATTACTAAACTATATAGAATATTGGACGCGTAACATGACAGTAGGTATCTATGTGTGTGTAATAACCAGGAATTTCAGGTACTCAATAAAGTATCACGTGAGTTGCCATGGTAACACGTGTGTTACACCCAGGTTACACATACACCAAGACTTCCTACTCGAGGTAGTTTTACACTCACTCCGCTGACGACGCGAAATACCTTACTGACAGCCCTTCTAGTGTCTCGAGAGTGCACGTTAAAAAGTGGACTATTTCCCGTTGCCTCATTGGTCGGCATGGAAATCCCTGGCTTTTCATTGGTTGAGAGGTATTATTGAGGAATGTCAGGGTCAGAAGGAGACCAGGATTCTTATGGAGAAATGTTCGTAATGTCAGTAGGTTTTATTGAACCTGTTACTTTATAAGTACATAATAGTTCGATAAGGCTCGATATCGGCTCATCAGCAAGTGTTAAGGTGAAGCTTGCCGGAGTAAAGCCGTTCTGCAAATTTGAAGCCTTTAACGGGGAATTTTGTAGAGATTCGGAGTATTTTACAATTCCTAGTATTACATTCTCGATGTGACATGACTTCAATTCTTTCGTACATTCTTGGTGTAAAATGGTTTCTATTCCAGCAGTACGGAAAGGCTTTAATTCTTTAGGGTTATATTCTTGGTGGTACTGGACAGTTAATGATTCAACTTTCATTAACAAAATATGATAATATGTACAGCTGTGTGCGCTTCAAACGTCCAGTTCTATCAAATCTAGACGCTCCACCTGCTAACAGTGGGAACACGAGCAACACTGATGTTCAGAAGTCAAAAGTCGTAAGTAAAAATCGCAATTTCGGAACGGACCGAAGGACGATTAGGATATTCGATACCTCCGCACTCATTACACAGCAAACTCTGATGTGATATATTGTGATACAGTGCATAAGTGTTCTTAAAACTATCTCAAACTTTTTCCCCCTCCTCTCTTCGGTTTTAATCTGATTAGTACCCAGGACTAGACAAGTGTGTACTGGTCATCATTAGTTACATAGTTCTATCTCAGATCTTTTAAATTTGAAACGTTTTTACACCGATATATAGATTCTATGTACAATTCTCAGTATTTCACATTCTTCTATTAGTTCCACGCAAGTTTGGTAGGAGCCTCAACCAATGCTTCCTGCTCCAGCAAATATTTGGCATTTTTAACGTTTCAACTTTCAGCTTGATCAAGTTTTCAACACCATAAAATATTAGTAATATTTGTAGCGATGAAATGCAAGAAGTATTAAAATTCTTGACAGTAATGCTCGCGACATAATTATTGAGATCGGTCATCCATATTTAAAGTAACTGACACAATCAAACAATGTGATAAGTCAAATGCACATTTTACGAGGAAAATCGAAAAACTCAATCCGTTTTTAACACCTGAAGCTATATTTCAAGATTTTTTTACTTTTTAACTTTAAATATAGTTTGAGGTTTCAATGGCACGTTATAAATAAAGTGGAATATTTTGTACCATACAATGTAAGCCACATACTTCAAGTGGCAAAACTTTCTATTTTGGGATGTTCCAGACTTACAGAGAAATTGTATACCTTCCCTTCTGATGAAAGTACAGAGAAAATAAAATAAGTTCTTGCCAAATAATTTGATATTGCAATTCTCTGGAGATTCGGGCACTTTTCACCAGACATCGTTGTACGTATAAGTGCCCGAAAAGTGAAAAGTGCACAAATCTCCAGAGAATCTATACCTATATATGGAAAATGTATAAAAGTTAATTTTCCGAGTAAGTTTGAAACCAGTACACGCACTCCAAGTCAATGTGAGTAAAGTCTTCATTCCTAGAGACAGGGAGGAAATCTACAGCTAATGATATTGATAACTCCGACTTAAACATGAACACACATATACACGACTTACGTACTTGGCGCTATCCAGCAGTAAATTAGTGAATTATCATCCCGTCTATGCACTTAGTGTATAATTAGTGATGAGATAATTAGTTCAACACTGGCAAGTACTTTATGTGTGGTAATCACCATAATATGATGATTGGAAAGTAAATCAGATATGGCGAGTGTAGTCGCTCTTCAGTTTAATCATTGTTGGGGATCACAGCCCACATGCTACAGAGAAACGCGGAATAAAATCCTGGTATTGAATTATCCTTCCTCGCCAATGCACCTGAAAACTAACTCCAGGGAGTCCTGGTCATGGTTGGTACCTTTCTAACTAACTATAAAGAATATATTCTATCAGTGATTAGATACTAGATAAGATAGTGTGGTATTTATTATGTTCCACTTGATATCCTCCACCTGGAATCTCGTCTCGATCATGTTCTTACTTGTAACAGGGAAATCTATTCCAAATTATAAGTATACTCATATTTTCAAGATCTCCAATTCCGAACGTTACGAGAATGAGCTAGAAGAATATTTGGCATTGCACCAACTGCAGTAACATTTAACTAACTTAATCTCGTGACGTAGCACCCGTGTGTCGCTCACATAATGCATTCCTACACTATATTCAATAACTTAAACTCGCGCGATCCAGCACTTAGATCATACATGCCCGTTTAACACATGCACGGCAACATTAGTTTGCAAGGAATCTCAATCAGACAACCTACTTACGTAAAACCTACGTAAAGTACAGATGGTTTAGTGGTATAGGATCTATTATACGGTGGGGAGGTGGATAAAGTGGAGTGAGGGAGTGTAATCTTTATCGTAGTGAACTATTTTCTGCGAGAAAAGGGCTGGACTGAAATATACTATTTCTATAGCACTCCCACCTTGACCCATCCCTTAAAATCCCGCCCTCCCCCTTACCCCCTAACCCTCTCCCCTAAACCCCTTACCCCATCTAGCCTCTCCCCCCGCCAGTGAGATATCTCCATTACAGTCTAGGACTTACTGAGCAGTCATTTCTTTCTCCTCCTTAAACTGGTCAGCTATTTTAGTCATCGCCGCTTTTTCCTCCTCCAACTTCTTAGACAGTCTCTCGTATTCTTCCTGGATTATACAACTGTTCTTATCGACAGTTTCTTTTGGTACGCTTGGTATTTGGATTTTGCATGATGTCAGTTTTATTATTAGAGTCTGGAAAGTCAAAAGAGTTTTGTGTTTGCTTTAGACATATTTTGTTGAATGACGATTAACGATATAACATGTGGAATGATGATTTATATAAGACTGCTGTTTTACGCAACGTAAGGCCTGGATACATTTTAAAATTTTGGTGAAATTAAATCCTAGGATTAGTATAGGGATAATGTTATAAACAACATCGCGACAAATCACATGAATAGTGAATACCCTATTCGTAAAGCCAGAGCAGATAAAGTCTAAGGCGTAAATTAAGTTACCTTATCATCAACTTATTGGATTTTATTATCCAAAATAGGAATATTCTTCTCAGCTTTACTCAGCAAGAAATTGGAATGTTCGAGTTCTCTTAAGAGATTGCCACAAAAATGATCATATGTCGATTATACAATATGAATTTTTCATTTCCGACCAAGCCATGAAGTCCGACTTGAAAATTGAATAACATTTTCTTAAATTCATGACTGATGACAGTCCACGAATCACAGTTTATCCTCGAATCACAGTTTCAAGTTTAACCCACCAAAGAACTAAGTAAGAATATTTATATTCATTTTCGTACCCTATCATAATACATTAGATTTGAAATTGCTCAAAATGTTTGCTCGTTTCATTGCCTCTGTGCACGACATTAATATTTAAGTGTGACTGTCCTGATGTGAAATTGCCCGACAGAAACTATCAGTCCAGCACTTACCTTCTGACCGGCCTCATGCTTCCTCGCCTCTGCTTCTACCCGTAACTTCTCTATGTACTCAGTCCTCTCTTTGTTAATTCTGTTTGTGTTCTCTTCCAGCTGCTTGATCTGGGCGGCTCCCAGCTGCGCGTTATTCCACGTGCTGTGAGAAGTTCGGTTATTCCACGTGCCGAGAGAAGTTTTTGGTTATTCCACGTGCTGTGAGAAGTTTGGTTATTACACGTGCTGTGAGAAGTTTGTTTATTCCACGTGCTGTGGAAGTTTGTTTATTACACGTGCTGTGAGAAGTTTGTTTATTACACGTGCAGTGAGAAGTTTGTTTATTCCACGTGCTGTGAGTGCTGTGAGAAATTTGGTTATTCCACGTGCTGTGAGAAGTTCGGTTATTCCACGTGCTGTGTTGAGTTTGGTTATTCCACGTGCTGTGAGAAGTTCGGTTATTACACGTGCTGTGAGAAGTTCGGTTATTACACGTGCGGTGAGAAATTCCATAATTATCAGGACTAAAAAGATGATCACGTACATTTCTTGTCATTTGTAACGCAAAAAAAGAACAAGACCACCTCAAAAATCCTGTTTATCATAAAACTGACTAAGAAGTCCTGCACACCAAGATGAGTATTATTCTAAGAGCTGCAAAGATATGACGTGGTATTCAAGGTCATCGATCTCAACATTTTTTAACACTTTAAAAAAACAGTTGGTTTAGAAGCAGTGCATAATTCCGTTTCCCAGTCCAATATATCCGCACGTAGCCCAAGAAATATAAGGCTTATTTTTAGGTCTCATAGTGCTTGTACCAAGAAGGTCTCTAATTGGCTGCCAGAAAATCACGTGCTACTATTGAAGGATATTTTCAACACTTCTACTGGATAGGCTACCACAAAGTAAAGTCGGAAAGTGTAGAATTAGACAAGAAGCAGGGCAAACAAGTGGAGCTTGTGAACCGGTACATTCAGTTAGTAAGGCTTTACAACTAATTATAGCTCTGTACACGGTGCGGGGAAAATTTGCAAATTCTTGGAAGCCTGCCAAGATCAAAAATGTAACCCTGTATCGTGGATCAATTAAATTCCATTCAGAACTCCTGGGGATTTGTTAAGTGAATACCATATTTGGGACTGAATTAAGATGAGCAGATTCTTACATTTTACTGCATTCTTGTAGGATCTTTATCCAATTGTCCCTTTCGTCAGGACTTTTAGCTGCCATGACCAGGTTACCCTGAGAAGATAAATAGTTAGTTCCGGGAATAGGATAATCAGATAATCAGATAATTACCATGGTAATCGAGAAACTCGAGATTATCTCAATGCTGTATCTTTCAGCGTGAAAAGTAAGTTTGTACTTTTATGTTTTGTAAAACAAAATTAATCATGCAGCAGATTTATGCTGCCGGCATAGATTGATACACACGCTGTTAAAATCAGCACATAACACAACGAAAAAAAGCCCAATCTCAGTATAAAACTTATAATCTGACCATTTCAGTGCTTTCAATCAAAATTCATTATATTATGCTTTTCCAACTGCCCGAGAATTATAAGTCTCATAGGTATTGTTAAGGAGTGGGTTTCATGTTTTCAAAGGGCGGGTTTTCAAAAATCTCAATCATATATTCCCTTATAAGGCGATGTACGAGAAACAAAATTAAGATTCCTCAATGGCTTCTGACTCCCTAAAAGTTTCGTAGCTGGGTTTGATGGCTGGACAGTGACTGTAGCTACTTTCATGATCTAATATACGATAATATGTGCGCTCATTTTTCAGGAGAGAGGGAGAAAAAATGGCAAAAAATTAAGTGAAGAGTGGAGAGTTCATACCCCGGCCCGGTGAGAGCACGTCTAAAGTACTGATAACAGCGTGGCAAGACACGCCCACATGAGGAGACTTTGACAAGCTAATTAGCGCTGTGTCAATACCAACTCTAGATTTCCCAGCCCGCTCTTTTTCAATCGCAACTTAGCGCTACAGTAATTTCAGGTCACAGCCCACATACTTTGTCGATATCCCAGGTTTGACAATACCATGCAACTTTTTCGCTTGAAACCGAGTTGCGTTCCAAATATTTGCCATACTCTCTTCTCCCCTCTCTCTCTCTTATATTTGTCATTTTAACGGTTTCCCTCCCGAGTTATCGAGTGACAACAACACGACCGGTTTTAAAAGAAATGAATGAGACGTTTTAAAAATCCTTACCCTGACGGCTGTTTAAAAGAGGTAGCTATTAATGAAGGGACGCTGGTGATATCGCCGATAAGTAGTCCGGTGCAGCAGGGTGCCAACTGCCAACTGTTAGTTTATGTGTGCTGGATAAAAGGTGATGGAAGTCAGTGCCTTACAGCCCACGACTCAACTCTGTTGACAGATTTCCGCCACGCGTTTTAACAATTATTTTGTTATTCGAGCTGGACAACTTTATGTAGGAGCACACATCTGGACTCCTTCATAAAGATAATCGAGCAGATATCACGGAACCTCGGTATGTGTAGCAACTTGAGATACGTATCAGAGATTGTAATTTACAGTGACACTCTAATTCCAGGATGGTGGACATAGAGTTGACTAAAAGCTTACATCTCGCTATCTCGGACTATCTGTCTCCATCCGTCCAGATTCTACAAGGCAGTATCTCGTTCAGCAAATTGTTGTAACTAAACATGACACCCTAGCCGTGTAATGACATGGATCCTCACACAAATTAAACACGTGGTTTTCACTAAATCCCAAATCGAACTTTCTGGACCTCCGAGACGGGATTACGTACTTACATAACGTAATAGAAAGGTTTCTACACAGCTAGTTTTTTGGCGAATTGTACTCTGCTGCTGCATCGTATGTCGGATTATTTTATGCAGCGCCACTAGGAAAACTGCCTGGTTGTTTTAAGTACAAAATTGGCTACAGTAACTGTTGGCAGCGAACACTCATATACCGTTGTTTCATGTAATTTATATTATCTAAACTTGCAGAGTTGCAATATCATAGCAAAGCAAGAAGATACGACATGATGTCCTTCTTTACTATCACTATTGCCGAAAGAGCCTAAATTTAAACATCTTAAATGTTTAAATAATAATTTCCTGAGTTATTGACATGCATACAAGAATATTTCAACTTAATTAAACCGATCTGAAACAAACAGTACACTGCATAGTGCTTACATGGAATAGTCATAGTTTTACCGTGAAGATAGCGCACGGTATTCCGAATATTCATACTTTTGACTTCACAGATTTCTTTATGATTGAGTTCTATTCTTACTGCATCAGCCTTCACTCTTGTTATAAAGTGTTATAAAGTGTTATACTAGTGGAGCATTGCACGTAGACTAGGATACGTTGTAAGCAGCGAGAAAAACAACACATTAACATTTAATCTAAGGCGATCTGGACGATTTCGACAATTAGCAGCAGCCGTCACACAATCTTTTCACACAATCTCATCACACAATCTTATCTCACAATCTCATCACTTAATCTCATCGCACAATCTTATCACACAATCTCATCACAAATCTCATCACACAATCTTATCACACAATCTTATCACACAATCTTATCACACACAATCTTAACACACGATCTTATCTCACAATCTTATCACTTAATCTTATCACTCAATCACATCACACAATCTCATCACAAATCTCTCATCACACAATCTTATCACACAATCTCATCACACAAATCTCATCACAAATCTCATCACACAATCTTATCACACAATCTTATCACTCAATCTTATCACACAATGTGAACTAATGAGCTATTAGCATACCACAGAACCCACTTTTCAAGTGATGAAAGAGACACTTTTTTTGAAAATACGGTAATTGCACCAGAAAAATTGAAAGTCAGGACTCAATTGTGTTGTTGAGAATTTATACGCTACCCACGGCCACACAAATTACATGAAAGAGGATATTAGAGTTGCGATTATTGCCAGTTAATTCACGTGGTGTGAGTGAACAGAGTGCACATTAAAAATCACTGGATTTTATCACATATAAAGTAAGATCACGTGCTCACATGATTTCCCACGTATTTTATTCAATCACATTATATTCACATTGTATTCAGTGATGCACGTCCCAGCGAGAAGCCGGCAGTTTTCTACAAATTTCTTACGTCGGCGCAGCGTGATAACTGAGATTTGAAAAAATGCCAAAAAAATTTCAAAAAGAATTCAGAGAATGTTATAGCATTTTCATGTTTGTAAGGTAGTAAAAATAAGCCATAAAGACGACATTTATCATTGGGCCAGAAGATTCAAACATTTTTACATAAATTTTCACGCCACCGAAACGCCACCGGACAAAAAAGAAGCGGCGTGCATCACTGATTGTTATCACGCATAAAAAATCGTTCTTATCACACCCACAATGATTGTTGACATTAAATAAGATTTTATAATCACTCTTATTTCACACATAATCACACACACACACGGAGATGATTATCCCTGCTTTCCATGCACACATTTGCGCAGCACATAGTTCGCAACAATCTTCGTAAAAGGGCCTTTAAGAGACACGTACATTTTTCCCTTGATGCTCACTCACTGATGCGGAGTCGTCATCCGCCCCAGTTTTGCGCCGAACAACGCTGGCCCGGCGCAGGGCCCCCACCACCGACATGGAGGTGTTGCGAAACATCCGCGTAGGGCCGTCTTCAAGGTCCTGGGTTAAAGCGGAACTTGTATAGACTTGGAGATTTGGGAATCACTAGAATTTAGATAGTATATAATAGATGCTATATATTCAGCGTGTATAAATTAGCATCTATATCATCTTCTGATTGTACATCTTCCTAGGTGGCTCAATCAAGTCATACATCTAACGCTATAAAACTTTGACGGTCCATATTACAATCGTGTTGAGAAAAGAAGCTATTGGATGTAGCAAGCAATAGGCAATGAGATTGGCCAATGAGGAGCTGATTTTCAAATCACGTGACCAATTTTACACTTTACATCCATCATTGTGAAGCTAACAATACCGGTAGATGAATTTTCGGATAGTCATGAGCGTTTTCGCTGATTTCACTGCTTTAATAAGCCTGTGATCTTGTTAATTGGACATGGGACCTATGATGAGAATGAATTAATCTAAACCTGGCGGTGAAAGTAACAGGTACGATTTTTAGGATGTAGCTCGCTGGTTACCTCATAACTGAAGATCAGGTGACCTTCTTCTTTTCTAATTCATATCCAAACCTTTGATAAAAATCAGAAAAACAATCAAATAACGCAAGAGAAAATCAATAGCTTGTAAGAAAGCTTGCCCGATATAAACCACATCGAGACGATACAAGTAAAATAACACTCGACATATCGGTACAGCGTTGTCACGCCGTGTGATACGTTCACACATTCTTACCATAACATCAAACCCATCTTGAGAGGATGCCTAGATGGGACAGAGAGTGAAAATATTTGCTAAGTCGGGGGAATTTATATTGATAGAACACATTGGTCACATGTCAAATGTCACATGTCAAATGTCACATGTCCTGTAGTCTCCTGTCGTCGTTTCTCCACACTAACTTGTCGTGTCTACTTGATCTAAGTTCAGGTCTCATCTACTGTACCTTAATTTCTACTTCTAGAATGTAACAGGAGTCTAGAAGTTGCGTGTATGTTTGAAATGCCCAGACTGAACATATGTAGTGTTATTATGACGGTTGTACATTATAAAGGAGCACAGCACCACGTTAGTACTCAGTAAGTGCCATAGTTCAGTCAGTCAGTCCAAGCAGTTAGCTATCATGACGCAGTTCCAACTCTTTTCGGAAGTCAGTGTAAGATGGCGCTGTTTGATTGTTCATTGTAATTATTAATCACGATACTCAACCGGTTAATCCCGCGGTGTATTTGCTCTCGCGTCGAATATCTAATAGATTTATGATTGGATTCATGACGAACCTTTCAACCTTGAACGATATGAAAGCGACAAGGCCAGGATGAAACATATATAAGCTAATCTAATTTTAATTGCAGCCCCATTGACACCGCTAAAAATCAGATTTCATCCTACTTCTAAGTTCTAACGGCTAAAACCGCTAAAAACCAGATTTTAGCCTACTTCGAACGTCTAAAACTGCTAGAAACCAGATTTTAGCCTACTTCTAACGGCTAAAATCGCTAAAAACCAGATTTTAGCCTACTTCGAACGGCTAAAACCGCTTGAAACTAGATTTTAGCCTACTTCTAACGGCTAAAACCGCTAAAAACCTGATTTTAGCCTATTTCTAACGGCTAAAACCGCTGGAAACCAGATTTTAGCCTATTTCTAACGGCTAAAACCGCTGGAAACCAGATTTTAGCCTACTTCTAACGGCTAAAACCGCTAAAAACCTGATTTTAGCCTACTTCTAACGGCTAAAACCGCTAAAAACCAGATTTTAGCCTACTTCTAACGGCTAAAACCGCTAAAAAACCAGATTTTAGCCTACTTCTGACAGGTTCTGTTCTGTGACAGGAAGTCTTATGTTAGTCTGAGACTTCTGCCTGAACGACATGTTTGCCAGGGATACTCGGCGCTGTGAACTCGATGTTTGTTCCTCGGCCAAAGTGTCTGTACTGTGTTTTCCTTCGTACTGGTGAAGTTTTGTAAGTCAGTCGTTGTATTTACCTTTGAATTAGTAAAGTTTCATTCAAGTCAACGTGTAATATTTTGTAAGTTAGTCATCCAAACTCGGCTATATATGTACTATAACTTGTCATCAGGGCATTTCGAACTCATGTTGATATTTCATAATTAGTCGATATAGGACCCTACAATAGAGCCCGGCCAGCATATGAATATTATTACATATTTCTACAGCGCCTTTGACAGCAAATACCTTGCCTCAACAAGGTTTCTCTCTATCTAAAGAACATATTGTAAGACTTAGAGTCTCTGTGCGACAATATAATATAATATTCCATATAATATATTCTCTACGTAAAGAGTATGAGGTTACAGTGTCGTACAATGAATAATCTAACAAGGTCGCTGTACCTAAATGTATGTTGCTTTTCACACCATTGATTGCAATACCTGTATGACAATTGAGTGCAAGCGGGACTAGCACCCACAACTCTAAGGGTTCCGGTCAAATATTGGGATGTTAGTAAATGTATTAAAGTTTTTCCAGTCTCTACAGCTTTCAATAGCTTATTTTCATCTATTTGATGATACACGGTCATTTAAAATGAGCTTAAAGGCAAGGCTACGTAAAGCTTCGGGGCATTAAATATAGTGTGAATATTGTGTCAGTGCTGGTTTGGAAAGACTAATGGCTTGATAGAACTTACCGTTTTGAAGCTAGCATGAGTTATCTTGAAGCCTGGTTTGCCAGTCTCATCCCACTTTTCTATCGAACAATTTGCTAGAGGTATGACACCCTGAAAGGGAAACAACCATAAAATGGAGCTTAGATTATTAGAATTTGGCGCTTACAATAACTTTTAAATGTTACAACAATGTACAGGTTGTGAAATTGGTAAAAATACGAAAGAATATGCAACTTGGACCCTGCTCTTTAAATAAAATCGGCCATTTTCACAAGTACTGTTGCCTAAAACCAATAAATTTCGGAATAAAATACTAGACAGAAAAATAATAAATCATCGTAATTAAGAGATTTTAATTACGAATTCTTGTGAATTTTTATTCAAACATTTTGAAATTATTCATAATAGTTTTGTTAAGGCACCTCAGCATCAGCCAAATAATACAATTATTTACTCAACCTTTGGATGGATGTTGAACATTTTCTTAGACTCGTAATGTTTCTTTTCAGATTTATCATAGTACAGTAAGAAACTCTCCTTAACCACACAAAACCTGCAATATAGTCATCATTTTTTATGTTTGAATATCATTCAGAAAATCGAATGTGAACTAAAACAAATTGGATAATACATATCATGATCTATTCAAGGATACCCCTAAATGATTCCTATCAAATTACCTTTCGGTCCATCGGGTTAGCATGCCATAAGATTTTGTTCCAAATGGAGGCTTCTTTAGAATCCCTTTAGATGGAATAAGATGTTAAACTTCACCTTAAGCACAAAAAGTACACTGCATTATAGCATCCTACTCTTAATCTATGTATCTCTAAATGAAGAGCACTGTTTATGAACACTGCATTAATATGGAAACTCTTAGTCACTACGTAAAGAATACAGATGACTTTAAGATTAAGAGAGTTTAAAATCATAATTTACCAGCATATTGGACATTGGCATCAATGTCAACAGCATCATCACCACCAAACACACTAGCAGTCTTCACAGATCGCTCTTCAGAACTGATGCTATTCTTCTGAAGAAAGTTAAACATCAAATACACAGTAAATAGATAAAATGAATTATTGAACAGGATAATGAGTATAGTAAGTGTTACACCTTCAAATACTTGAGATAATAAATTTCTACATTGGTATAAAATTCATCATGATCAACAAACCTTTTCTATTGGTGTTTCTTCCAAGTCGTTGCTTAGAGACATAGTGTGCTAACTACTAAAGGAAAGTGATAGTTATTAGAGCTAGGAGGAACCTATCCTCCGGCCAATTAATCCACCTTTTGTTATATATTTTTTCCTCTCCCTCTTCCATCCTCTCTGTCCATTCCTCTCTCGCCTTTATTTTACTGGAATTGTATTTTACAATGCAACCTCCTCTACCCTGTTTCTCTCCCATTCTCCATTCCCTACCCTTCTCTCTTTTTTTATTATCCCTCCACCTGCATCCCTCCACTCTTCCCTCCTCTCCTTCTACCAAAGTTTTTGCCAGATAGGTCAAATAATACAACGATTTTCTTATTATGGGTTGGTGGGGTAGTGGTATCCACCCTGACTTTCTATGCAGGTGATCGGGGGTTTGATTCCCAGATTCGCCAATCCTAGAGGAGTGCTCTAAGGGCACTTGCGTATGCGATCTTCTTCGGTCCACTCAGCCGAATGATCGGGAAACCGTGATTAAGGGTTAAATGAGGAGGGTCTCCATTAAAAGATCTAGAATCTTCCAGGAGCCCCTTGATTATAACTGTAAAAGCCTGGGTACAGGTGTAACAAATACAAATATATAAATAGCAAAAAAACAGCAAAATTGAACAAAGTTAAATTACTTTCTTTGCTTTTTCAATCATAAGATTCAACAATAATTCTGGCCGCTATTTCGTTAGTGTCAGCACAATTTCAAGTCCACATAGAGTTTTAAAAAATATTCTATCACATATACTAATGTATTCATTGAATCATGATGGGAGAGTTGGGTGAATTTAGGGTGGTGTCAACCCCTCCCCCTCCCCAAAAAAAGACACTTAACGGAAAATTGTTGAACTTCGACACTCTCAATCGATTTTTCCTGGATTCAAACAAAGTTGCCACCCCTCCTCTAGGCTATGTCATGAAAATTTCCGGGCATTGTAGATCTCATCAGGTTCAGATCTGATGATTTGATCTGAGGGCCTCAAAGGGCCCCTAATATAAAGGCCTTAAGGGGCCCTAAATATAAAGGCCCCTAATATAAAGGCCTTAGGGGCCTTAAAGGGCCCCTAATATAAATGCCTTAAAGGGAAATTGTAAAAATTTAGCTAGACAAACTGACTGTAGAGGAACCTAAAGCAACCTAACGGCATCAAATGCACCACTTATTTTTTGATTTTATGATGACGCATTTTTGGAAATCGCAAAAAGAAATTTTTTCCGAGAATATAATATAAGTATAATATGATTTGACCAGGAATCCGAATTTGATAGTTTCAAAGCTAAACAAATATCACGTGACACCTTGAGTGACCCCTTGTAGAACCCCAAATTGAAATGTTCAACTTCAAGCTAAAGAAAAGAAAGGCCTTCAGTTTCACCTAAAATTTGAGAGTAAATCCGATGGTGGCAGTCCCAAAGCTTAAAAACCTTATTTAGACTCCATTTATGGCCCTTATTGGGTTCACTAGCTGGAACCCCGTAATACGATAATATTCATTCTACAGATCTTACATCTATCCATAAAATTTTTCTCTCGGGGCACGTAGATATTCTTGATTCCTAATACTCCCACTTTTTACTGCAACTCCTCCAAATCGCATTGTCTTTATGTCATCGGTGCAATCCTGTAACTCTCATGTTGTCTAATACCAATTTCCCCTCTAGACTTCATTACTCGAAGCAACATGGCTGAATATCAATTAGAACGATCACATGGTACACTGCAAGATTGTTAAGCATAGGATCAAGGATCCTTCATAATAGAGCAGGATCTAATAACCCATCCAAGCATTGATTCAGGACTTGGGCTAATAATTATTTCACAAACCTTGCAGGTTATGTCAAAGTACCGGCCTTCCTTAACAATTTAGCACTATCAAATCAAATTACTGTTGTAAAAGCAAGCATGGTAATTAGTAATAACTCGAACGAGGACCCAATTAAAATCAGCTCTTTTCATATTTCTCACAAACACCCACAATAATTCAAACACATCGGCACCCGTTGTTATCTTGATTCTTGGGACACATCGCTCAGCAATTATTCTTATAGAGCAAAGATATATTTCGATTTTTGCACATATTATGCCCCTAATGCTGATAAAAATTGTTTAATCCTGATATAAAAGTTAACAAGTTGAGTAAAGCATTTTGGAGTCTAAACTATATTGCAACACTACAAGTGCAATAGATTCATTGAGAAGGAAGGCTTGAGTAAGGATGAACCTGAGAATGTGAAGTTTTGTATACAACAGAGTGAAATGTTTTATTACAATATTTTGAAACCGGTAGTTCATAATCGTGTGAAGCTTTTGGCACGAACTGTGTGTTTCGCTTGAAAAACTATTAAAGAATATACGATAATGTCAATCTGAATTGAGTTACAATTATCTTGCTCTTAAAACATAATTTAAAACATTTTTCTGTAGAAAGATGAACTTGGATTAAAACTCATTATTCAAAAAATGCTAATGGTAATTTACTGGGCACTGCGTGGCTTACTAAACCAAATTCGGGCAGTTTGCTGTTATTTGACGAGATATTATATCCGTGTATTGCCTGGGGAACTCAGTTTTTTAAGACCTCAGTTACAGTTTTCAAAGGGACTAGTTTTTGGAGGGAAACGTAGAGAGAGCCGCGCGGCGCAGTACCTAGTAAATCCGTCTACCATCGCGCGTGCAGACAAATCTTATCGCAAAATGAATTATTATATTTCGTTCTTTATGATGCAGATGATGATTTTACAACGGTAATTTGTAGCTATTCACCTAACCAGGTGCTTACGCACGCGCAGCTCGCGCGCGGCTGCTATCGCCAGCCACCTCTTGTACAGCAGCGCGCACCCTCCCGTCATTTTATTCTCGCTTCGAATGAGGGTCGGACGAAGTCAGACAAGCCACCTTTGGTAACGTGACGCATGTTGCATGTGAATTTTTACCTAACCTTGTAGGTTGATGACCTACTGTCGCGGCCGTCACGCGCTCGCTCTCACGCATTTCTGGCCTGGCGACATGAATTTCGAAAAAATTTTAAACGCGCATCGCCCGTTGAACCTAACCAGGTGCATACGCCGCGCGCGGTCAACGGGCGATGCGCGTCTAGAATTTTTTCGAAATTCATGTCGCCAGGCCAGAAATGCGTGAGAGCGCGTGATGGCCGCGACAGTAGGTTATCAACCTAAAACGCGCGCGGTGGCTGCTACACAGCTAGATAAAGCTTTTTCTTGTCGAGGTGTTACCCGACCCGCGCGCGGCTCGCATGGCAGTTTGCTGCTCTCGCTCCTGGCGAGGAGAGCAGTTTCTAACGTTCTAACGTTCTAACGTTTCGTTAGAACGTTAGACAGATATTATCTCGTCAACTCTTAGTTGTTGAGGTTCAATTACTTAAAATTCTTTCCTTGAAACATCATTACCGGGCGTTGCGCGGCTCTCTCTACGTTTCCCTCCGCAACAATTAGCCTGAGGTCCCCAGGTAAGAAACATCATTGCTCAATGATTGCTCAATGTGGAGGGACAATCAAAAATTACAAAATGCTATCATATATAGACGTTTCCTAGCCCTGCTGCTGCGAAGCGGCAGTCTCCGTCGCGCGATACCTGAGTTAATTGTGATACCCGACTCACGCAGCTCACGTAGACGGATATCATCTCGTTAACCTGAGTTAAGCCTTCTCCTAGAGCCAACCAAAAGTTACGACGTTTAACAAACCTCGAAATTAGATTCTCTCGGTTATAAACTTTTTGACGAGATTATATCCGTCTAACGTTCTAACGAAACGTCAGCTTTAGCTGCGTGAGTCGGGTATCACCGCGACAATAAACTTTTCAACCTAACCAGGTGCCTAAGGTGGCGCGCGTGACGCGCGCAAAAGGGCTCTGGTTAGAGCAAATAAACTTTTAAAATCTGGCTTTATCTTGTTTTATCATTTGTTGATAGTATATTGCCAATTATGATGTCTTTATCTTATGATTTGTTTTATCACTCTTTTAGGGTTTAGAAGATATTCATTAATGTCTATTAGTTGCTAATGCTTTTTATCAAATTTGTTGATTAACTTTAAGGTTTTTTGAAATTCTAAGAGATTATGTGTGATGATGCTTGCATCATTATTTACTATTTATAATTTTTATCATATAATTATTATTTATTATTATCAAAGTTTACAAAGCTTGTCAGGGTTTATCCCAACTGGCTGGTGTTTTTAATTTTAGTAGGTCTGGACTAAATTTAGTTTGTAAACCAGGAAGTAGTAAATCTTCCAAGGTTAACCGTATTAAAAGAAACTTTATCAGTGAAAGAGTTATTTCATCTTGGAATAAACTACCTATTGAGGTAAAGACTGCATCATCTTTAAATGTTTTTAAAAGTAATTTAGAGGCTTTTAAGAGTAAATCTATAACCATTGGGGCTTCTAGTAGTGGGTATTATTGGGGTATTTCGGAGGAAGTTTTGAATCGTATTGAAAGTGGAAGTTACTTGGAAAACAAGATAAAGCATAACTGTTATCTTAAAGAAAACCCTTTCGTTGCTAAAACGAAGTTCATAAACATTTATTAGTTTCTATTAACTTGGATGTTTGCTATTTTTAAAGATTTAATGTAATGATTATTTAACTTAGAGTTTTTACGATATTTTTAGAGTTTAGGTGTGATGATGCTGGCATCATTATCAATTATTTATTTATTTATTATTTATAAACTTTACACAAATCCGAAGTAGTAAACAAACATCCTAGGGATCTGATAAGTCTACGTTCAGAAAACTGAGAAACTTAGTTAAACAAAAGAATCATATAAGCGGATGAACCCTCTCTAATTCAGTTTTGCATATAGTTTTTATATTTTTATGGAGCTCTTCTTTATCTTTATATGGGGATTATGCTGAATCATATTTCATAATGTAATTTGTAAATTCATTCTATTATACGTTCATCATATAAGCGGAAAGTAATTGGGATATTAGGTGAATTTTCGAAAAACCTTTCCTAACTTAACTTCCCCAGTTCCCTATTTAAAGTAAATTCTAAGCCATCGGTGAGGTTATCTCCTTATCGTAGTGAGGATACTTGGTATAATGCGCTTAGCCCAGAACTGTGTTCAACTTCCAAGTTCCAGGTGTCCCTGGTGAATGTTCCAGGAGGTCAGATATAAATGCTGACTGTCACACCTGGTTCTTGGGGCCACCGGCCCCAGCCCCACAAATGTGCACATGGTAGCACATTGATGGTTAACCAAGATGGCATGGTATCTCGTCTTCCTTCTCTTTTGATCTTGCATTGTTGCTGATGTGTCAAACTCTAACCAATCATCTAGACACCGAGCAGGTAAATGACACCCTCCAACACTTCAATATGCGATACCACAAACACCGTTTTACAGTGACAGGCTGAGATGGGCATTCTGGAGAGTCCTTTAACTCTCTCCCATCTCAGCTGAAACTTACCAAAGAACTGTCCAGATGAGAATGGTCAGTTGGCTAATTCTACTGTCTTGCTACTCTATTGTCGTGTTCTAGGGATGGTATTGTCTTAATTACTATCAAAGCCCTTACTGCAATGGCAGACATAGCTGGCCCGTGGTTGCTGTGAAGTGATCATAGGTACAGCCAGTCCAGACAGCTGAACACAGACCAGCTGAACACAGACAGCTGAACACAGACCAGCTATTATGGTGGGAACTAAAGGGCGGGTCTCTTAAAATGATAGATAAACCCAGATGTGATGCTCTCACATGCTAACCCTACCAGGAACCCGGTTACTGGTTAAAACCATCAGGGATTATACATAAACAATGAGAACAATATAAAAATACATGGACACTAAATATCATAAGGCTGCCGATTTGGCCGATGGTCGTAAAGTCAGCACAAACGTGGTAGGTCTAATAAAATACAAAGAGGATTGGGAAGCCAGCAACATCCATAATGGGGCATCTAAAAGGGGCCCTGGACTCTTACTCTGGTCCCCCATGGGCGTGCCAAATGGTCTTGAAAATGCAAGACAATTTTAAAAGAATTTCTTGCTTCTTGCAAAATCACATGTTTTGTTTTGTGTTTTGTTTATACAAATTACAATAAGTTATCATACAAGTTACAATTATTTACATTTTTTGGCCATTTTTTTCCGCAATTGCTTCCAGTCAGTTCTTGAACCAGGCGGCCTTTTGAGGGAAAGTTATGCCACTGTATAAAGTTGCAAATCATTTAGAGTTGATGATAAAGTTATGGCGACAGAAGAAGACCAAAATGTGCTGATTTCTCCAAAGTTCTCTGAGGGGGTTCCTGACAACATCCTGTCACCTCCCACCTCGAGATCTAATTCTCCTGTTGATGACATGAACTTTCCTAACTGCAAAAAAGACAATGAAACTGAGAGCACAGCTGTTAAAGAAATAAGTGAGGTACCTACATAATCTTTATTATGATTCTTCTGTTTCATTTCAGTGATCAAGGATTGTTAATGTTCATAAATGCTGAGTATTTGTAATGTACTAGTGCGTAACAAAAAATTTTCATGTGAGTGATAGAACACTTTAGAATGATCTGATTGTTCAAAATTTATTTTTTTCTCTGAGTAGACGCGGACAAGGGACACAAGTCATTAATTGGTAATCACGTTCCGATGTTCAACATCATAATCATACTCAATAAATGCATTTAATTTATAATGTTGAAATAGTTTATTAAACTTAAGAATGAATAAAACTTTAAAATAACAATATCGGCTAGTAACATTAGTCCCTTGCTCTTGAATAAGTGGTCTGCAGATTAAAGGATGTTTCTTATGCAAAGTTTAAGGCTGTTTCCTTCATTTTAAGTTAAACCCCACTGCGTTGGCTGTACAGCTACAGTTAAAGTGTCAATTGTTTCGTTACATCCTTAGTATTTTATTCAAGATTTTGCAATTGATCTAAGTCAACTTATACTATTTCTACAGAATTCAGTCGAGAGTACAAGTATTGAGGACGACAAGTTAAAATTGGATGCTGCTGATTTAAATAAACAGGAAAAACAAACTGAAGAAGACAAAAAAGTTAGAGATGAGGTGAATTTTTGTTGCCATTTTTAACCTCTTGGAGCTGTTTGATTTCTTTTTCATTCTTTCTTTCTTGAAAACAATTTAATTAAACTAGGGTGCATGTTTTATCCTTGGGGTGACCTCCATCCTCTGTTTTTAGGCTGTATCACAAATGTCTGAGATGAATAAAGATCGGAGATATGAACAGCTAATGCACTTGCTTGAGAAAAGCTCCATATACACCAGTTTCATATTGGATAAAATCAAAGATGAGGAAGAGGCCAAGGCAAAGCAGGAAGAAAAAGTCAAGAAAAATGCTGAAAAGGAAACAAAAGGCAGCACCAGGGGAAGACGATCAAGTAAACGCAAGAAAACTAACTTATCTGATGTCATTGATAAGCAGGTACACTATTATAATATCATTTTCCATTATAATTACACCTAACACAGTATTCATATTTTTGATATTGCAAGTGGAGAAATCGACTGCATGTCTATATTGTGTGCCACCTCAGGAGCTTCTGAAGCGGCAGCGCATCAATGAGGAAGGTGACAGTGTAGCTACAGCAAGTGGTGAGGCTGACACCAAGGAGGAAGTTACCAAACTACTTCAACCATGTCTCATAACAGGAGCTGTGCTTCGAGACTATCAGCTTTACGGTGTCAACTGGATCACCTCTCTTTATGAGAATGGTATGAAAGACATTTAAACATTTAGACTGCCTGTTGATAAGTTCATTAGTGTAGTATGAGGACTTATATACTTATATTAACTCTTCAAACTTTGCTTAGATTTATACAGTGCTCTTTCCATGTGTAGAACCATCTAGCATTTTGTTTAAATGAAAAAAGCAATTAAATTCAATTTGAAATTGCATATAATTTCAGGAATGAATGGGATATTAGCTGACGAGATGGGTTTGGGAAAAACAATCCAAACGATTGGTTTGATAGCAAATCTCATAACACGAGGAGTATCTGGTCCATATCTCGTTGTGGCACCTTTATCTACTTTGTCCAACTGGAAAAGAGAGTTTTCCACCTTCGCACCATCTATCCCTACAGTCCTCTTCCATGGAAGCAAAACCGAACGACCAGCCCTTTATAAACACGTCAAAAAGCAATATGATGTGTGGATAGAGTCCCAGCAGAAGAATGTAAAGATGTATCCAGTCGTTATAACCAGCTATGACATGATCATGTTGGAGTACAAATTTCTTCTCAACTTTGCTTGGAGATTCCTCATAGTAGATGAAGGACATCGGCTCAAGAACCTGAACTGTAGCCTTATAAAGCACCTAAAAGGTATTCACTCAGACAACAGACTTCTTCTGACAGGAACACCGTTACAGAACAATCTCAGTGAGCTCTGGTCACTTCTCAACTTTATCTTGCCAAGCGTTTTTGATGATCTCGACTCATTTCAGATGTGGTTCGATTTCTCTGCTCTCTCAGAAGACGGAGGTAAGGAGAAGATCATTGCAAATGAAAAAGAAGGACAAGTCTTGTCCAAACTCCATCAAATACTCAGTCCCTTCCTGCTAAGAAGACTGAAAACCGATGTGGAGTTGAAGATTCCTCCTAAAGTCGAGGTGCATGTCTATGCCACCATGACCGCCCAACAAGAGAAATACTACAAAGCTATTCTGGAAAAAAGAATATTTGAGCTGGTTACTCAGGAGAACGGCAATGCTGAAGAGAAGTTGGAGAAGAATGAAAGGGGGCTCAGGAAGAAGAAGCGAATTAATTATAGCGAAGAGAAGGCTGACGTTAAGGATGCCGACGGCTTTGTAGATCCCACTCAGTGGAGCTCAGTTGGGGCAAAGGAGGATATTTATGAGGCGTTCAGTGCATCAAAGGTTCTTTCACAGGGGAGAAAAAACATGATAACTTCAGCACTTAAAGTTATGTGGGTACAACTGAAGAAGTGCTGCAATCACCCCTACCTTATCAAATATCCTTGCGATGCTGATGGTGAGTCCCTCTTACATCAAATCATCTTTGCATTATGAGTCCGATGACAGCAAGACTTAGTTGGTTTTATCTTTATTTACCTCCTTACGACCTCTACTTTTTACTGAAGTATCCACATTTCCCCAGGGTATGCAATGATCACAGACGATGTTCTGAAAAGCAGTGGGAAAATGCTGCTTCTTCACAGGATGTTACCAGTGCTTGTAAACAGAGGACACAAGGTAAAATATTTTTTTTCAATTCCTATAGTTAGATTGAGAACCTGTTCGCTGAAATTTTATAAAGTACACGATCGCACCATGGCTCAGTGGCGCAGTCGGTTAAATCGTCTACCTGCTAATCGAAAGGTTAGCAGTTCGATTCCCAACTGCGGCACTGGCCATGGGGTGAGCATCGTTGATGCTCAGCTAAGGATTCCGTTGGATCTATGCAGCCCCACGGTCCACTCAGCCAAATGCTCGAGAAATCGGGTGTGAGGGTTAAATGAGTAGCTGCCCATTGCAGCGAAGTCTCGGGCGATAAAAACGTATGGTACACACTACTTTAACCGTCACTGGCGTGTATGTATAATTGTACATTCGGCCTCCTGTAATTGGCCGTTACACTTGTGTAACATGTGGCTGTTGGAGTGTCCGAATTAAAATAAGTATAAGATTACTATGTACTGACCATAACCAAGAGATGTATTTACTGTATACAGATCAGTTTCTATTAAATATAACATGTATAATGTAGTATATTGTATTTTATCAAGTGATGTTGTAGAGTTTTGTAATTTGTCCTTTTACCCAGGTTTTGATCTTCTCTACACTCACCACGATACTGGATATAATCGAGGACTATCTCTCACTTTACGACTGGAAATACTCAAGACTTGACGGCTCAATGTCTTACGCACTCAGAGATGAAAACGTAAGTATACACAACAATTAATATATTGATATATTGATACCTTATTCCTTACGTGTTGCAATCATAGATATCCCCTGAAAAATTTGGGTACATTGGAATCTAATGCGATTGACAAAACATTCAGTTAACAAAACATTCAGTTAACAAAACATTCAGTAAACAGAACACTGAGCGACGTCTCAGACAAGCTGCAGAATGACCGTTAAGCCGTTAAATGTAACCTTCTAGTTGATTTAAAGTAACAAAGTGCATTTCCAGATACACAGGTTCAAGACGGATCCGGAATACAAGATATTCCTGCTGTCTACCCGTGCTGGGGGTCTCGGTCTAAACTTGATGGCTGCTGATACTGTTATCTTATTCGATAGTGATTGGGTAGGTTTTGCATATAATACTCTCAGATCACGTCTTTTGTTGAAATGATTATACTTGCTAAGAAACTAAAGCTGCTATGTGCATTAACATTTCCACGACAATTCCAAAGTTTTTTACGGTATTTTAGACGGTATAGTCGACCATAATATCATAATACAGCTATACAGCTATAATAGAAAAACTAATTCATAAACAATAGACATTTAACAACATAGCGTGTATAATACCACGTGAATACGACTACATCTTTATTCTCTACACTTCCCCCTCCTTTCAGAACCCTCAATGTGATCTACAAGCCCAGGACCGAGCGCACCGTATCGGCCAGCAGAACAAGGTAATGGTATACAGGTTCCTTGCCAAGAACACCATGGACCAGAAGATAGTGGAGCGGGGCATTAGCAAGAGGTTCCTTGAGAAGATGGTCATACACAAGGGTAACTTTGTTTTGAAGCTTTATCACTTTGGATCAGGGGAAATTGGTAGATTACCGACGTGCTATTAGCCAGCTTTAACCGGCTATAATTCTTGTAGCTGGTTTATAAAAAAAGCCGGTCGGTGATTTCCCAAATAGCCAGATCATGTGCACTTTACTATGATTGTGGACAAAAAGTGGGAAAAATGTAAGAGTTTTACGATGTAGTGGGTGGCTATTCGTCACGCAATTGGTCACTATTATTGTTTTTTGTCGCAAAAAAATAGCCACCCACTACGATGTAGTGGGTGGCTATTCGTCACGCAATTGGTCACTATTAATGTCTTTTGTCGAAAAAAAAGGAAGAACTACGGCAATATAATTTTATGAAAACGTTTATTGAAAATCACAATCATAAGCTACATAAGCATACTATACAAAAGGGTGGCCGACGTCCTGCCCCAGAACATCGTGCCCCAGAGCACTTTAACCCAGAAATTTAGCCCCAGTGACGTCCTGATTCACAACAGACAACTTCGTTAGGGTTGGGGTTGGGATTGGGGTTGGGGTTAGGGTTTGGGTAAGGGTCGCTGGGGCCAAATATGTGGGAAAAATGTTGTGGGGCACGATGTTGTGGGGTAGGACGACGGCATCCATAATATTACCTACCTTCTGTGGCATTGCTGCACCCAGTCTCCAAGCTTTTTTTTGTAGAAGTAATATTCCTCTAAAGAATGAATAAAAGGAGGACCTAACTTCAGGATTTTGCTACGGTCAATCATCTTAAAAGGTGGAAAAATTGTAGAATTTGAGATACTGTACCGATAATGAAACCTGGTGACAGAGTTGTTCATTTTTGAGTCTCCAAGCTTACAATAATAGTGCAATGTTAATTACAAACACAGACACACCAAATGGAACTTAGTTGCTTCAAGTGGGGAGGGGGGCCTTTTTTAGGTCCTCATTTTGAGCAAGCTCGACTCCC
>JH153265.1:370901-384911 GCA_000226015.1 Mnemiopsis leidyi
TGCACTAATGTTAACGGGTGTGTTATGTTGTGGGTGGGCTGAAGGATCAACCAAGCTACATGATCTGTACGGAGCAGATATTTGAGTCAATTCAGAAAATTCATGGACCGGCACCGTGCCGAGTCGGGTATGATCCAACAACCTCTGGAACTTGGTCACACTTGTATAGAAGATATTTCGAAATGTCATACGCCACAAATTTCTGAAGAGTTTTCCAGTCGGTAACCCAGGGAATACATATTTTCTCCCATTTCGAGGCACCGACCACTATTACTTTTTCATTGGTCCTTTTGACGCTACCGACTCGGCTCCCAAACCATTGCATATCAGCTGCTGTGATGACGTCATGAAAATGTAATCCCGTATCCTTGTAATCTTTTGCCTCTACACACAGCTGAAATTTTCCATTTAAATTTGATTCCTCGATTACAAAGCCACACTTGCCATTCTGACTGCATTGCTCAACTGCTGGGTGCATGAAATAAAACTTGTGCTTTAACGCCCCAAATCCACTTTTCTGAGATCCAAAACAGCCAATTAAGACCGTTTCGTAGTTTGTTGATAATATGTTTTTGTTTTTTATTGTTTCTAATAAATCTATCAAAAGGTTGGGATCATAAAATCTTTTAAGCGCTGATATTATTGTATCTAGATGGACCCTGGATACTTTCTGTATATTCTTCTCCTTGCATATTGCCTCAACTTCCTCTAACCATTTGTTGGCTTCTTCTCTGCTGTGATTATTATGAAAATATACTCGCAGCAATAAATCTACAACGACAAACATACTCTTTACTTCGCTCTCCAATATCAGTTGAGTTATAGTGTTTATTCCTCCGCTTGAACATCTATCACAGATAGCATTAAACTCTTTCATGTCCATAACGACCGTTTCAGCATTACTTCTACTTGCACGCTTTTTCACTGCTCTGGAAACGTCGGTTGTTAAATTCAATGCAAATCGTAAATCAGCTGCTGTGATCTCCCCCAAATTTGAAACTCGCTCAATAACATCAAGGTACAGATCGTGATTCATCTCACTGCAAAGTGCTAGGTTCATAGTTTTCAAGAGATACTTGATTTTTTCATCCAAATTTGTTTTTCCCTTAAGATTATTTATTATGTTAGATAAAAAAATCCCCACGTTACATCCAGCTATCTTGAGAAATGTATCAATCTGGAAAGTTTCCAGCTTGGAAATGTCCACCATGTATCTGTCGATTAATGCTGAATTGTCTTGCTGCATCACACACATTATAAATTCGTGCAGGAGAAGTTCCTCATTCCATTTGCGGACAATATAGGAGCATTCTTCAAAAACAAACGATTTTTCGTTCACAGTTTGGCAGGTTTTTATCACGTTTTGAAGCCATTGGCAACATTCATCCCTCAACCACGCAACTTCAAATGCAGCAGATATCTTATGAAGCTCTCTAAAGTTTGAATTGTCAATGTCACCGTCGCAGATCTTTTTTCTCTCTATGAGGGACAAGAGCAATCGTGCAACTTGTGGTGAAAAATCGTCAATCTCATGTTCCTCGAATTTCAAGTCAACTAAAAGATATCGAAACTTCTGACTGCCTTGTATGAGTATGTTTCTCGAAACTGCAAGTGAAGTTCCATCGCGAAGAATTATGGCGATCATTTTGTCTTTCGTCTTCTCATCCAATTTTTCTTCCATTGAACTCATTTTGATTTCGTGTTCCTTGATCGGGAAAACGGTTACTTTCAGCTTTTAGACAATTAAATATTTGTACAAGGGGGGGGGCTGCATTATTTCTTGGTGATAACTTTTAGCGGAAGTACGGGTAAGACACTGACTATAAAGGGCACTGGAACTTCTATATATATATAATAATTTTTATAGTCAAATAAATATTTTCCCCTGAAATTCTTTCGAAATTCCGCTCCAGTCTCAGTGCCATATTTTCCGGTCAGTCTTCAGT
This sequence comes from Mnemiopsis leidyi, assembly GCA_000226015.1. Taxonomy (NCBI): domain Eukaryota; kingdom Metazoa; phylum Ctenophora; class Tentaculata; order Lobata; family Bolinopsidae; genus Mnemiopsis; species Mnemiopsis leidyi. The sequence goes on from JH153265.1 coordinate 372,848, forward strand.
TTGATACAAATGTCAGATCCTGTAGCTTTGTGTTTACTTGCTCTCAAGTTAACCGCTATTTATATCATCACCTTGATTGCAATGTACATTGTACAGGCAGTACAGTGTGTAAAAACGCTTAGTACTTGCTTCCAACAACATTTACAAAATCTTGCAGTGGTACGAAATTGCCATTTACTATTTTTGACCAGGACAATAAAATTTATTTTGACCAGGACAGTAAAAATATGATCTCTACACCACGGGTTTTTTGAAACTTTTTCAACGAATTTTTCAATTGAACTTGAGGCCCTGGCTGAGCTGATAAGCCAAGTGATCATCTAACCCACCTCCTAATAAATAAGGCTAAACGTGATGCTTCAAAGCAGAAATTTTATCTTATCAAGTAGGAAAAATATTCCTTGTAAAATCGACGATTCGCTGAGTGATATATATGGCTTGTATAAACTTTTATCTTAAGCTTTCACCATTAGAATATTCCAAAATATTTCCAAATAGATAGAACATAGAAATAACGGCGTAGTGATTAAAGTATAGAACAATTTCAATAGAACCAAGGCGCTGCCTAAGCAGATCAAACGAAAGAGCAAGAGGTATTGTGTTACACTGAGCTGTAAACGAAATGTGATACACTAGAGCCCTCAAGTAGAAAAATGTATGTAATAAACAGTCAATGACCTTAACACACAGAACTTTAGAATTTTACATTCAATCTCGGGCTATGTTATGCATCTTTGGAATTTTAATATGCAAAATAGTACCATGGCATGAATGAAAAGGGGCTCGTATTGTTTGTTTGGAAACGTTTAACAGTAATCAAATTTGTTACGGGGAATATTCAACTTTGACTTCTCACTTACTATTACGTCAGAATCCCTGTACTTTTTGAAGAGGGGAACGACCGAGTTCTGCTAGTTTCTCTCCAGCTGTAGTCGTGCAAATCTTGAAAATTTCTTGTTAAACTTAAATTTTCCTCAGGAAAATTCAAAGCGCACGCCTCATCGACTCAAGGGTCTGGCACTATCTCAGAAGATGAACTAAAGGAACTGTTCGATTGTGAAGCTCTGGATGCTCTCAATACAGGTGCGATAAATGACATTATCTTTCTTCTTTATCGGCAGTTATCACTTTTATTGGGTGCCATGTTATCTTTCTTCCTTTTCACTTTCATTAGTGTCGTACAAGATTCTCGACTCCAGGGTATCTTCATTAACTTTACATTTTGTTCTCTTTGGTCTACTAAGAAAACTTCTGTTGGGTACCTAAGTCAGGGGCGTACCTAAGTAGCCATCCCAACACGTCAGAGATAAAATAGTTGATCTCATTTAATTCCAGGCTGTTCACGTTTGTGCGGGTTATTGTGCACTGTGCAATTGTGCACACTGTACTGTGTACTCTCATCACTATATCTTATAAGTCCCTCTCAAATGCAATTATATACTTCTATAAGCCCTTTTCCAGCATTCTAAAAATGAAACTGCAAAAGGAATAGACAAAAACCTCTAGAAATTGTTGCAATGTAAGACTACACATATATTTATTTAATATTTATAGACTACTCAGTATAGTACTCACTTACCTGTTTGTCGTTGATCGATGAAATTTTACCGCCTACCCCGCCTTCTCTGTAAACCGCAGCTCAGCTCTGTAAGTGTATAAGAACTATAATGTTTATTATATTCTTCTCGTTTGTCAGCGTATGTGGCCTTGAAGATCCATAAATTTCCCTCTATTTGAGTTAATCAAATTTACCAATTTGTGTGTTAAATCTTATTCGTTGGCAGTGAAATCGTTCCCACTTATGCTAATGTCATTGACAAGTAACATCCTACTGGATTATCTCACATTCTTTCCAGGCTGATAACTTAATTAACGTCAACATTGGCCCTTTCCCGCCAAATCTTAGTTACTTCTTTATGAGCTGTTCAGCATTTATTTGAGTTTGTGTGCACGACGGAATATAGATTTCCCGGATCAGAAAACAACCAGCCAGTTCTGGATCATGATTTATGACATTTATTAAATCTTCGAGGACTTATTTCAGTATTTATGAAAATATGGCCCATTGTGGGCCGCATATGTTATAAAAGGCAATACAACATATAGTCACTAATCTATCAATAAATTACAATTCCTCAGATTTCAAGCCGGAAGATATTCTGTCAGACAAAGATTTAGAAGCTCTAGTAGATCGAGATAACGATCTTCCAAAAAGTAAAGCATATACGCTAGTTCAAAACGTTGAAACTAGCATGTACTAATGTGTAGTATAAAGCAGTCAGTACAAAACTGACAGAATTGAACAGTTTTAAGGACATTGTTTATTTGATTTCGCAAGACTGACAAATAATGAATTGTTTACTTATGCTTTGCATTTTATTTCAAATTTATAAAGTATGACCCTCGCTAATTTATTAGATATCAACTTAGATTTTTTATTTTGTTTAGCATGCACGACCCAACAAGTTTTTAATTTCAGTTTATCTATTACAAATTATGATCAAATTATCAACATTGAATTTGAAATTGTTTATAGAATATTGTGTTCCAGCAATGAGTGTTAACTTTAGATCAAATAAAGATTATCACTCATCGTAAATATTACTTTTTCACTCTAATTTCTACATGAGTATTTAAAATTGCGTCTTGACTCTTCAGTTAACCTTCAGTTAACCTTCCTAAGAAACGAGTTATTAAAGCACCCCTGTTAACTAGGACTTTTGTAAGGTTTTGCTAGAGACTAGAGTGATATTGATGTTTAGTATCAATATGATATACACATTAAGTCAACTCCCTGCATTTTTGTTTAAGTTTAATTTCATCTGTTTTCTGTCTTACATTTGTTGCAATTGGCTGCTTGGCCCCCTTATTTCTACACTGCGGTGCACTGCGAGATTTTATTTCTTCCTCAAAAAGGTGGTCTAGACTCAAGAATTGGGATTTGTGAGGCCGTGTAGCCGATTTGATTTGGAGAATATCATGCAATTAATACTGCTTTTCGTTATGTAAATTATACGTTTTAATTTCTACTCTAGTTAATTTCTCAATAATGTGTGTGTGATTCCTTGTATGTTATGGATGTGACTTAGAGCGGGAAAGTTCGGCTGGCTGGAAGGCGCAGCGCCAAATCAGATTGAGAATTGGTAAGTATCGCACTGTGAACAGATGTTCGCGGGAGATTTGTGCCGCGCAGGGTCCTGTAGTAGCGTGTTTGGCAGAGAGGTTGTCCGGCAGCCCGTACCTGGATTAATTTACCATTAAGTGTGACACTGCCAATTGCTTAGTTTTACATGAAATTAGCTTTTTATCACCTGGATGAAGACAACTGTATGGTCTGACGGCCCAGTCATACAGCCTATTGTAGTTTGGTATATATAGGTAGGTAAGCTAATTGTGACATTTCATTCTTATTAAGATTCTCAGTTTCGGTTTGTCCGCCTGATTATACACTCAAAAAAGACTTTAAAATATCTTATCTTGTTGGATGATATTTAATAGTAACCAAGGCTGTTCAAATTATACCGCTTGTTATTTATTCTGGATCGAATTAAAAGTAAAGTAATGTAAAGAGAGATGGATATGAATGATCTTACATACTGCTGGTATGTCAAAGTTTATAGTAACGAAGAAATAATTTGCACGTCAAATGTAAGATTGTAAGTGTAACGTTGTGTTGTGTGTCGATACTAAGTGGTAGCACCGACAACCCCTTTCAATTACTTCAAGCACTTATCAGGAGCAAAGTTAAAAGTTATCCCAGGATTAGGAATTGAGCTTTACAGAGTTCTGGGTTCCATTTCACGGTTGTAGTGTAAGTTACTGAAAATGAATAGGCAGATCCAACTAGAATTAAAAATTCAGGGTTTTCTCAACAAATAGGCATAGCACTGGGAATGTTTCATTTCTTAAGAGCTTTGTGGAGGGGCTTACTTTTATGTTCTCTTTAGAGCAATTCTATTTTCCCTCAATTCAATTTTGAATACCGAGTTAAAGCTGTAATTTGGTAGTTATAAATTTGAATATCATTATATAACTATAAGAATTGATAAAAATCAACTTTGATACAAATTATTTTTTATTGCGATATCACTATCAGTATCAGCAAGTTTACAATACGGGACACGACCCAGTAAAATCTCGAACTTAACTTTAAGATGGTAAATAGTAGATTCAACAACGTTACAGTATCAGTTACAGTCTCTTAATACTTTAATAGAGTCTCTTGCATAAGATCGTCAACCCTTCTATCTGTCGACGACTGTTTCTACAGATGGCACTGGTATTGGTAATTTAGTTGCTTGCTAGACGTTGCTTAGCCCCGCTGCCGCGAAGCAGATTATAGTTCTGAATGACCGTGGACCCTTAGTTCAACTCTGCTTATAGTAATAGTATAGACTAGGCTAATGTTGTCTAAAAATCATTTAGACTTTACAGCAATTACTCAATGATTCTAATTCCATCATTTAGCGATGGCTCATGTTGTCATGTGTCTATAAATATTGCACGATGCCATGTCGACATCGATCAATGTGAGAGCTGTGATTGTCACTTTCATCATATTATTAATACTAATACTTATCGATGAGTCATCGTGCCAGGAGTCAATGTAAACTTTATTAAATCAATCATCAGATTTTTCATCGAACAGATAGCTGCTAACACTAGGGAAAATCAAATACGCAATCTGTTTGCCACGCTTCCAAATTCCGAAAAACCGAACTACAGCCTTGGTGGCGTGTTTTGTAGCACCAACTGAATGATCTACTGACTTCTTCATCGACAGTGCGATAGACTTGATTTCTTTAAAAACTTCAGGACTTTTACCAGAAACTAACCTTCCTGTTCCTGTCTTGATATTATCTAAATCTTCCCCTAAGTGTTGCGCATGCGCGACAGCCGCAGTGACGTCCTGTTTGAAGAGCCACACGTCTTTGCACCATAAGATGATCCCGATTGCAATAAGAACTTTGTCGAGATGTTACCCGACCCGCGCGCGGCTCGCAGTTTTCTGCTCTCCTCGTTAGAACGTTAGACGGATATCATCTCGTCAATAAGAACTGTATGCAAGTTGACTGGCAGTGGCATGTTCTGTCTGGACAAGTTTTAAGAAACAACACGCCAAAAAATGATTTTAGATTGTATCAAAAAATATGATCTACAATATCAAAATATTCAACAAGACAAAGTCAAACCGAAAAAAGGATTTATAAATAATTTATGCATTAATATAATTATTATAAATATAAATTGAATCTAATTTTTCTGATGGATTCGAAAAATATTATTCATATTGACAATAATTTATGGTGACGAATTGAAATATTCGTGGTTACGGCCGCAAATACTATAAGTATAAGTAGTTAGTTATTACTCCGACTATACGCAGGAGTATAACTATAAGAGAATGCTAAGCCTAATTTATTTAGTCGCTCTTATACTTATAGTTATCATACGTGTCACTCCGTGATAAATCTAGAGGACTGAGACATGAGAACGTTTGGCTGGCAGTTTTACTGCGAGTGCGAATGAAATTTTCCGATCGCGATCGGTTTTCTTATGGCATTGATCTTTACCGTATACATTACCGTCTAGGAGGTATACGAGACTGAATAACCGTAAAAATAATCGTTTTGTTGAAACTTAATGTGAAATAATCTATATTCTAAATCTGAACTCATGTTCACAGGCCAAGAAGATATAACTTGAAGTTTCTACTTTCTTGAAACATGTATAAACACTTACAATATTATTATTTATACCTACAACCGGACTGTACCTATGTTAATGTAAACGGACTACAATGATTACAATGATTACAGAGAGTAAACGGACTACAAGCTTATGAGGGATCAGTCGACACGGTTATGTAGTGTTTATTTACTTATCTGATCGTTGTTTAAAAGTAAATAAATGCAATTGCTTTTAAAAATTGCAATTGATATCAAAAACATAAGATGCACATCAATTTTTATCAATTGCATTTAATATTAGCTTTTGACTTCAGGAATTATCAATTAAAGGATATCTTGGAGTTAAAATGTCTTATTTCTGTACTCATGTCCTTCCAGTTCCTATATTTGTAGTTTATCACTTTTCTTTGTATTTTAGTCAAAACAAGCACGATCTTTCAGTCACCAACTGAGCGCACTCTTCTTACTGCAAGTGCAAGATTTAGTAAATGTCATTTACGGGATTGCTCCTCCGGGTTTAAAGGTAATTCAGTTGGCTAGGTTGAAAAATTTTGTCCCTCTATCTCATCCCTATAATATAATCCTAGCTAAACTATCCTGGTCGGATCGCATGTCGCAGCCTAGGGATTTAGAAAAACAATATGAGTGTAATCAGTTGCTTATCCGATACTATTTAGTATGTAGGGTTCCTGGTATTTCATGTGATCTCAAATTAAGTGAAAATGGGCTATCTGATCTCATAATGAGCTTCAACTGCATTAACACCACACCAAGCAAATTCCAGATAGGTCGTAGAATGAAGATCGTGTGATTTGATACTATTACTGGGCGCCTGGAATAACAATTGTGCATATTTTGTCCTGCATATAAGCTGACGAATCGCGCTTTTCGTCATTGTTTCAATTATTTAGCTTATATCGTCATCAGTATCCAGTAACTTATCCGATATGTTCAAGTCAAGTTCCCTCTACACTGCTAGTTTACCTCCACCACCTTCAAACTGTGTCCGCAACAACAACTACAAGTGCAAGGTATCCTACACAACGGTTACTTCGCCGGGGGAACACCTGGTATCACCTAGGGAACACCTGGTATCACCTAGGGAACACCTGGAATCACCTAGGGAACACCTGGTATCACCTAGGGAACACCTGGTATCACCTAGGGAACACCTGGTATCACCAGCAGCATCTTCCTTCCACTACTCCTTTCGCAGAAGTCCTTTCAACGTAAAGATCAGTCAGATAAACTGCAACTATCTTCACGAAACTTCTCCCTTTTCCCCTGCTAATATGAATTCGGCAGCCTTTCCCTCAGATTCGAAGTTTTCTTCCTACCAAAGACACAACAACTGTGTAACCTCAGGCTCAACCCTTCAACCTTCGTTCCGAGATATCGACTGTGCAATGAAGAGACTAAACATCGGGTCAGACTCACAATCACAAGGAACAGCCGACAAAGGCTGCGGAAACATTGGAGGAAATCCGGATCAGACATCAAAAGTGAACTATTGCTGCACCCCTGAAGAAGGGGTCATGAAACCTCGTGTGGTGATCCACTACATGCCTCACCGAACTTTTGAAACACCAGTCTTCTGCACCTGTGTTCCTGCTCTTATAGATTCGAGGAAGACTATGGTGGAATCAACTCGCCAGAAAACACCTAAAGCTAAGCGGACCTTGCCGAAAACCTCGACACCTGCAAAGATCAGACGAAAACTACCAAAAGCATCCACTCCTGGAAGAACCCGCCGAATATTGCCGCACGCTTCATCACCTGTTACTTCCAGTAGCCTGACGAAGTCGCGAAGAAAGAAAAACATTAAAACTACGTACAGTATGACCGACCTATCTTCGTTCAGAACTACCCAAGCAAATTTTCTGGAGTCCCTGAAAAACACTTACGAGATGGCTGATGTGCTGGACGGACACGCAACCAAGAAGAATAAGACGTCTCTGAAAAAAAAGATACTGAGACCGTATCGAGCGTTGAGACAGAAGTTTTCCCAGAAATCGGATGAACCAAGAATGGAATCTGACCAGCCATACTTTAGATCGAACGGTGGGCTTTCAGATTTTGAATTTCAGTATGTGTGAAATGTTTCTAAGTCTTGATTTCAAGATCTTCTATTTACTAGGATTGCCTGCAAAATTATATATTGTGACTTGCTTAAGCTAAGAAATAATGCTACCAGAACCACTGCGTAGTGCGATGAAATTATTTTATTTCTTAGCTCTGGTATTACTATTAATATCATTTACCTTTTGTTGTAAAAATACTTTTCAGTTTTTTTAAAGGAAAACAGATTGAATTTGATAAACATTCTGTATTGAAAAAGGCAAAATGATTTCCTATATCAATATACGGATTAGCTAATCTTTAAGTTTAACAATTGCGTTCAAAATGATTGTTTCGTTCTCGACTACAAGCAACGTTTAAGATTATTTTGAGGTTGCACTAAGATTTAAATTTTAAATGAGAGCATGCTGCTATGCTGAAAATTAACACAAATTAAGTATTTCAATCTAAAAGCTTATATTTATTACTTAATTGTTATCGATCTCATTGAAAGCACCGACTGAAGATTCTCCTTACTGACCTTGGACAAACTATTAGAAGTTTTGGGAGATCCCGACCATGGCCTCCTCTGTCCAAACAACTGAGAAGAAATCTGGCGGGGTGCTTGAATCCCCTTCATTATCTTATCTCGATACCGCCTGTTTATCAGAGCGTACAGGAGGGGGTTCCCAAACGAACTGATGAAATAAAAGTTTATGTGAGCTTTGTTAAACCATAGCGGAATATCAGGATCAGTGATAAACAGTCTCCAGGCCTCTTCTATAACTGTAGGTATCCAGCTAATAACGAATAGGATGGAAATAGAGAGGACAGTCGTGATGGCTTTCTTGCTGGAGAGGTTGTGGTTTCGGGTGTGTTGGTGAGCTAGGTGCCAGAGCAGGATGTTGCAGGGTAGGATGAGGAGAGCGGGGATCCAGATCTGGACATTCTTGATGATACCCAGAGTGTACTCAACCCTGCTGCTCTGGTTTATATTCATTTCGCAGATAGTTTCGATCTCGTTGTTCACCCCGACGTCTACCATAGCTATCGCACATATCAAGTTTGGTAAAGCTGCTTGGACCCAGATTACTGCTGAGATAACCCTGGCTGTTTTAGAAGTAATGCTGTGAACCCTGAGCGGAACCAGACACACAAACACCTTGACGACAGATAGACATAGGATGAGAGCCATGCCAGCCAACACCGGCACCAAGTAAACATAACCCTCCACCGCACAGAGCCGGTCTCCCAGAGACCATCCCCCCAGAACATGAGAACAGAGACTAGGTAACACCCTGGTGAAGATATAGAGCAGGTCGGAGACAGCCAGGTTCCGGAGGATGGTGGTGGTGAACCTGTCCACGTCGGAGGTGGGGATGAGGAGGAGGGAGGTGGTGAGGGTGAGGGTGTTTCCTATCAAGCCTGCTAGCACACACACTGAACACCAGACAGAGAGAAGTATCCTGTCCGGGGAGGAGTAGAGGGTGGAGTAGAGTTGGGACATTGTACCTGTTGGGGTAGGCTGGGTTATGTGTTAGTGTATTGTGGAGTAGAGGGTGTGAAGAGTATTTTAACAGTAACACGAACGTAAGTGAGTGAGATGAACCGATCAGAGCAAGCGAATTTAATGATGCTAGAATTTTTGATTTGTTCTAGATTACTGTTTAGCTTTTAAAAGTGGATGAAATGACAAACAAGCGAAGGCAGTCAAGGCTTCCCGGCCGCATAGAACTAACCGCAATTTGTTGAAAATGTAAGGTTTGGAACGGGAGTTTCTACGAAGACGCTCAGTGTTATATGGTATACAATTTATTTACAGATAAATTTTATTGTTCCAGTTAAGGGCAAACTAACAAATCAATGAAACTGAGACCTAATTTACGACCAATAGCACCGTCAAATTTAGTTTTTTTGTATAATGATATACTTGAAGATAGTACCAAAAATTTACCGCAAATTGAATTAGGTTTATGCTAAGACCAAACCACAAATGGGCATCCGATTACAAAATTAATTTCAGAAGATAATTGTTGCCACGTTTCTAAATCTCTTTCTTTCTCCTGAGTAGTAAAATTTAACGGTAACACTAACAGCTGCACGTTATGTTGAAATATTCCCGGAATCACAGACCAAGAAGTTCGAAATTCCTGATGAAAAGGGAGAAAATGAGTGGAGGAAGGTTTCCTCCCATTCCAAACATTCCTTCCAAGTCTCGATCTCCTAGTCTGAGTCATATCTTTTATACAGTACCTTTATTTGATTAAGTCAGCTAGTGTTCAATAATCTTCATCAATATGAAGAATATCGTTCAGCGTACAACATGGTCAAAACTTGAATAATAAAATGAATTGCCGAAGAGAATGACGATTATAGTTGGGGCTTCTGCGCTAAAATTTCATCGCAAACTAAGCCGAAGAGATGTGATAAAACGATTAACGAACTTTACAAAATAATAAAGCAGTGCTGCAGATAGGTGCGAGGTGCTTTAAATTCTTTATTTCATAAAAAGTAACTGATATATTATAGCTGCATGGCCTCGGTCCAGGATAGATGCAACAAACGGGTGATGTTATTAAGTTTGTTATCTGAGGTTGCCCACTTGCCCTTCATGTCGACACACTTGTAGTTGTATCAATCTTTAAAGCTGCAGTGCATTTGTGAAACTGAAATCTGATGACTGATGATTGACCTTGAAGTTGCATGTAAAGGTTACGGTTAAACAAAATAACACTGAACCTTAAACTTCAATCTAACAACAATATTGTTGTGTAACTGTTAATTTCCAATATATGTTACCTTCAAATTACACGTAACTGTTAGTTACACTGTTTATTACACGTAACTGTAAGTTACACTGTTAATTACACGTAACGTAAACAAACTACATTATAAACAAACTACATTATAAATAAACTACATTATAAACAAATTACATTATTATAAAACTTGAGACGTAGGTTAATGGGACGTGGGCAATTGTTTCATTAATTCTTATCCAATCAATAAGAATAAGATGAACTTGTAGTCGTGCTAAGTCCGAGAAAACCGTGAAATTTTGATTCTTTATCCTGAAAGTGAAATTACAAAAATCTAGCAGTACTTAACTATAACAATTTTCGAAGAAAGTAAACAAGGCAGCATTTCTGCATTTACGGTATCGGTGACCTTCCATCTGTTTAGCTCTGGCAATGATCCAGATTAATCTTGAATTTGAAACAATCAATAGAATTTGAAATATATAATACTGACAAAATTGGATTGAAAGGAACCAGAATCTAGGCGGACAGGTGTGAAAAGTGCCTGTGAGATGAGAGTTCGCGAGGATCAGCAGAAAGTACGTGCTACCATGGCAAATGCAGCCTTCATCTTTACATTCAGCTTTGAGTTAATTGTTGCTCCATCTGATCGCTATAAATTATCGATGGGTTTGGTCGCAATTCTTGCAGAAAGTTAAACTTCAACAATCACCATTTTAAACCTTCAGGCTACAGTTTTATGTGTCCTGATCGATAGGCCTGCAGGGCTCTTACTCTGAGTTTAATACAAAAACATCTGATTTATTAAAGTTCATTAAAAAACTAACTATAGTATCCAAAATTTGTCGTCTCAGCTCTAGGAGCATCCTGTGTTCATGGGAATGATTGCTTCTTACTGGGAGAGGTAGATTGTAGTTCTTAATATCAATATAATCAAATTAAATCCGTGGTAATCATCAACGTGCATGGACATTGGACACATCGACAACCGGCCCTGTTCATGATATAAGTTGAGATGGTTCAATTTGCCATACCAGACATGAAAATAGATACTTTGATTGCTTTTCAAAGATCAACAGCAAACAGGAATAAAGTTAAGAAAAAGTTTTGGATGGCCTATTTAGCTAGGAATCTAGGATTTAGACATTTAGGATTTTGAACTCACTGTAACCATTAAAAAGTTACAAAACAAGAAAAGTGTTGCAGAGGACCTCATTTGCAACGAGATGCTCAAAAACTCAAACAAACATCTCCTTGAACTCCTACAAAAGCTTTTTAATGCTTGCCTTAATCATGGTACATACCCTTGGAACGGGTCCCTGACAACTCCACTACACAAGAAGGGCGATAGATCGAATCCTGACAACTACAGGGCCATCACAGTTGGAAGCTGTCTAGGCAAGCTCTTTTCAAGTCTGCTACTCAAGCGGCTCATGTCATTCAGAGAGGTAGCCTGTCCAGACCTCCCACTATCAATTGGGAGTTCAGAAGGGGGCGTCAATGTAACGATCACATCCTAACTCTCAGCACTATAATTGAGAATAATGTCGTGAAAGG
>JH153265.1:393877-440715 GCA_000226015.1 Mnemiopsis leidyi
TGGAAGATAAGAGGAGTGTGTGGAAGATAAGAGGAGTGTTGTGAAGGTAGAGGAGTGTTGTGGAAGATAAGAGGAGTGTTGTGGAAGATAAGAGGAGTGTTGTGGAAGGTAAGAGGAGTGTTGTGGAAGGTAAGAGGAGTGTTGTGGAAGATAAGAGGAGTGTTGTGGAAGGTAAGGGGAGTGTTGTGGAAGGTAAGAGGAGTGTTGTGGAAGGTAAGAGGAGTGTTGTGGAAGATAGGAGTGTTGTGGAAGATAAGAGGAGTGTTGTGTAAGATAAAATGAAGGTAAAATGAGTATTCTCCTAACTGTCGACACGAGTGTAAATAGTAAAGCAACACGTTAGTGATCTACAACCGTTTTAATATAGAGAGCTCTGCCCTCTGGTAAGTGGGATTGATACACTAAAGCAAGTTTGCTCGTGTGTTAAGTTGATAATATTATTGTTTTGAAGCAGCTGTATCTCCCAAGTTGAAGTACTACGGCATGACATGAGCTGCAATGACGTGCGCCTATTATAGGGAAAAGAAACACGCCCAAGTCTGCTTCCACTTGTGGGAGTTGAGAGCGGTGGTGATACGATAAGAAGAGTGTTGTGAAAAAAATGTTGAGAGAATTGTTGTGGAAGATAGGAGGAGTATTGTGTAAGGTAAAATGAGTATTCTCAAAACTGTTGACATGAGTTCAAACAGTAAAGCAACACATTATGATGTAGTACTGGTGGATGATGGAGTAGTGGTGGATGAAGGAGTACTGCTGGACGATGGATTACTGGTGGATGATGGAGTACTCATGGATTTTGGAGTAGTGGTGGATGATGAAGTACTGGTGGATGATGGCGTACTGAGGGATAATGGAGTAGTGGTGGATGATGGTGTACTGGTTGATGATGGAGTAGTGGTGGATGATGGAGTACTGGTGGATGATGGAGGTTTTGAGGATGATGAAGTAGTGGAGGATGATAAAGTACTGGTAGAAGACGGAGTACTAGTGGATGATGGAGTACTGGTGACGATGGAGTACTGGTAGATGATGTAGTACTGGTGGATGAAGGCGTACTGGTGGATGAAGAAGTTCTGGTGGACGATGGAGTACTGGTAGATGATGTAGTACTGGTGGATGATGGCGTACTGAGGGATGATGGAGTAGTGGTGGAGTACTGGTGGATGATGGCGTACTGGTGGATGATGGAATAGTGGTGGATGATGTAGTACTGGTGGATGATGTGATGGAGTACTGGTGGATGATGGAGGTTTACTGGTGGATGATGGAGTACTGGTGGATGATGGAATACTGGTGGATGATGGAGTAGTGGTGGATGATGGAGGTTTACTGGTGGATGATGGAGTAGTAGTGGATGATGGAATACTGGTAGAAGATGGAGTACTAGTGGATGATGTAGTACTGGTAGAAGATGGAGTACTAGTGGATGATGTAGTACTGGTGGATGAAGGCGTATTGGTAGATGATGAAGTTCTGGTGGATGATGGCGTACTGGTGGATGATGGCGTACTGGTGGATGATGGGTTACTGGTGGATGATGGAGTACTGGTGGATGAAGTAGTACTGGTGGATGGATGGCGCACTGGTGGATGATGGCGTACTGGTGGATGATGGATTAGTGGTGGATGATGGAGTAGTGGTGGATGATGGAGTACTTGTGGATGATGGAGTAGTGGTTGATGATGTAGTACTGGTTGATAATGGAGTACTTGTAGATGATGGAGAAGTGGTGCATGTTGAAGAACTGCTTGATGATAAGATAAGAGGAGTGTTGTGAAAAATAAGTGGAGTGTTGTGGAAGATAAGAGGAGTGTTGTGGAAGGTAAGAGGAGTGTTGTGGAAGATAAGAGGAGTGAGGTAGTGTTGTTGAAGGTAAAATGAGTATTCTCAAAACTGTTGACACGAGTGTAAACAGTAAAGCAACACGTTAGTGACCTACAACTGTTTTGAGATAGAGAGCCCTGGTAAGTGGGATTAATACACCAAAGCAAGTTTGCTCGTGTACTAAGTTGATAATATCATTGTTTTGAAGCAGCTGCATCTCCCAAGTTTAAGTACTTAAGACTTGAGCTGCAATGACGTGCGCCTATTAGGAAAAAGAAACACACCCAAGTCTGATTCCACTTGTGGAAGTTGAGAGCGCGGTGGTGTAAAAGGCATGGCGGCCAACACAAATGTAAACAGTAAAGTTGTACAATCGTGACCTTAAACTGAGATTAGCAAATCAGCGCTTCATGTGACTATATTCGAAAAATATAACTATGCTCTTTTGCTCAGATTGGTGGACGAATTAGGCCTTGTGAGTTTGGGTGCTATTGTATTTGTACGGCACGTCACTTAATCCGAGGGTTAGACAATATCTATATCTCATACTTTTTTTTAATTAGACGAAGTAGAACAAAACTAATTTCAGGTGAAATTGCAAAAAATGCATCTATCTTGTCAATCTTAAGTTACTTCACTTGGTTTTTCAGCGATTGACCTTCTTTCAAATATTTAAAGGATATGTGTTATTCAATGATGAATAATAACAAATTTTAGAAATTTTGGCATTCAGATATATTTGAACTACCTTGGTGTGCAGACTGCTATACAGTAACTCATGACACACTCCAAAAAGCCCAACATGGCATGGACAAAGTCCCTGGTTAATGTAACAAACATTCCATTCTGGTAGTGGTATATATAGAGCAATTATGATTGCAAGATGACAAAAGATAGTATTATTAAAAGCTTTAAGCTTGTTAAGTTTATCAGGTTTATAAGGCTGAACCTTGGATGTACTGATCTTGATTGTTTGGAGCTTTGTCCGACCTCATCCGAGAATGTAATGAAAGGATGATGTCATCATCATGATGGCATGCGCAGTCATGGAGAGGAACGAGAGGAAATTCTTTTTTGTCGCGTGCTTCATTTAATAAAATTTTATGTTTTACTTTTTTATTTTAGTTGGTCAATATAAAAATCATGTCTTACGGTTTTTGAAAAAATCAAATAACTTTTAATACTGCAGCAATATGAATGAAACTTTGATTAACTAGATATAAAAGAACGCTTTATAGTACAATCCTATGTGAATGCTAAATAAAAATCCTTTAAAACAAATTTGCCAAACGCCATTAAAAAGGGCAAACGTCCAAGCAAACGTAAATCTACACGATTACCGTGATAAAACTCAAATGTCATCACACGGTTTCTAGTCGTTTCATTTTCAATAGCATATACTAGTTTTTACAGACTATGTACTTAAAAATATACACTATAATGCAATACCAGTTTATCTACAATTATATTACCATGGTCAAATACCATAGTACAGCCTCAATCTCACTTGCCAACTTCAGTAAAACTGGAGACATTAAAAGTTGACCAGTCATCTCTGTCAGTGACTACAGTCTGTACATTTCATCTCTGTCGTCTCCCAGTGACTTCAGTCTGTACATTTCATCTCTGTCGTCTCCCAGTGACTAAAATCTGTACATTTCATCTCTGCCGTCTGCCAGTGACTACAATCTGTACATTTATCTCTGTCGTCTCCCAGTGACTACAATCTGTACATTTATCTCTGTCGTCTCCCAGTGACTACAATCTGTACATTTATCTCTGTCGTCTCCGAGTGACTACAATCTGTACATTTCATCTCTGTCGTCTCCCAGTGACTACAGTCAGTACATTTCATCTCTGTCGTCTCCCAGTGACTACAGCCTGTACGGGTTGCGGGTTGACCGGTGAGTTCTGGAACTTAGGATCGTTGGACTTGATGGTGAGGAGGAGGGTCTGGGACATGGAGAGAATGGAGATAACCTCAGTAAAACTCTTGCTCCCAACACTATGTCCATTCACGTTGAGAACCTCGTCTCCCACCTGTTTTGGGAGGGGGTTAAGTTAAAAAGTTAGGAAAAATAATCGCCGTGGGAACATTGTTTCGATAATTCCTTTCACCACCACAAAATACATCCTCAAAACAAGTTCTTACCGCTAAGAGACCGGTGAAAAGTTTATCAGTGAGGCCATGTCCAAAGCCGCTGATAAAAACCCTGAGTTTGTTGTCCTGGATTGTGGGGGAGATCTGGAAACCGAAATAGCCGTCGTACGGCCGATACAGCTCTATAACTTTCACCTGCGAGTTAGAGAGTTACAAGCGATACAGCTCTATAACTTTCACCTGCAAGTTGGAGAGTTACAAGTGGTACAGCTGTAAAGCGGAATCTGGTCTTGTAGCCACTAGCCAGGTTATTTATGGTAACTGTGAAGTCACTACATACATTAAACTATTGAAGAAATAGGACTGTATGACGCAGAGTAAACAGCTAAAAATCAATGCTCCGCTATATTTTATCGGTCCTAGTAACCAGGTCCTCATGGTAACTAAACTATACTATAATCAAGTGATAGAGGTACGTCTTTGAAAAAAAGTCCATCAAATAAAATGTCTCTAAAATGGTCAATAGTACTGTTAAACTGGTCCCAACCTTGCCAGTGGTGCTGTAGATGATTTTGCCGATACACCGGAAGTTGTCCGGATCACTGACGGGATTCTTCGCCCTCTTTTTGGTCTGTTTGTAGTAGGGAGGCGTCGTGTAATCCGGCTGTACTTCCGACAGTTTCTGTGACTTCATGTTGGGCAGAAGTGTATCCGAACTCTCGTTTTGTGCCTGGGAAATGAGACATCGTGATCATGTGAACACAATCCACTTAAGCTGTTGTAGTTTCCAATTTCTTGTAGTGTCCGCTTTCTTGTCAACTCTTACCGTCTACATTCGAACACAACCGTATGACTTTGGCATATTAATTGAGATCTGTGCCCTTACGGCCTTGGCGAATAGTTTCAGCTGGATGTAATCTTCCAGGTGACTGATCAAGAGGCAGTCACAGGATATACCCAATGGAGAAAGCTCATACTAGAAAGTGTTGACTGATGATGGTGCAGCTGTGCTGCAAGGGGGCTTACATCATGTCACTAGCGTCCTGCTTTTTTTGCTATTGATACTGATTTCTTACGACGTTAATCATTTTGTTGGACGAAGAAAATAATTAAAGATCAAACTAATTAATTAAAGAAGCCAGGTGAGAATAATTAGGGCAAGTTTAAGTGATAATCTAAAGAAGTCTTCCTGGGTTCCCGACATTCGGGACTTTCCATGTCTTACACCGGTTGTGGATGTGAATTGTGTTATTTAACTTCGTCTACTCGAAAAATAAGATCAAGACTCAGTTTCTTTGCGTCCAGTTTCTCAAAGTCAGTGACAGACTTTCTACAAACATACTAGACGTCTTTGTGTATTTTAATTCTAAGAATTGACTACTGATGACACCCACCTTGACAAGGTGTTTGAGGATGAGTCTCTGAAGATTGGCAGGATCTTTAGAGTCGTCAAACAAGTTGGACTCCAAGACAGACAATTTGTCGGAGTACATGTCAAGAAGGACGTTCTTCTCGTGGGCCACGTCGATAAACTGCATGGGGTTGTTCATCATCTGTTGTGGAGGGGTCTCTTCTTCTCTGGTAGGAGATAGGGTTACTGATACGCTAGGAACTTAAATCACAGACTTTAACACAAAGATTTTGACAACTAGACGAGAAACAGATTTTTCGAACAAGCTACTTAAAAAGAGCTTCGTATAAGATTATCTGTTTCCGTTAATTAATAATTGTTGACATAGTTTACTATGCCAAAAAAACAGCACAAGTTCCATGTTGCAACAAGTCAAAATGTTCGTCTTACACGTGGGACGCTGGTTGGTATCTTTGGGGAACAGCTTGAACAAGGTTCCTTGTGCTGGCGCTCAGTTTCCCGTTTTTACCGGGAAGTGTGACGTCCATGTTCGGGTTGTAGTAGTTACACAAGCTGAAACGGTATTCCTATTGGGTTCTTGATCTGAGTGTCCGATAGAACTGACATTGTGTGGACGTACCCGTAAACCCTAATGTACACAATGACTTGTAACTACTTAAAAAGATGAAGAAATGATGCACCTGTTATTTTTCTGGGCATCAGTTAACTGTTCGCTTCCATGTTTCATGTCCTTCTTTATCTTGAGTTTAGCGACTGCGGCGTCAATATCGAAATGGTAACCTCGAACCTTCCCATTAACTGGCTTTGTCTCGACTTTTCTGTCAGAACCGATCGAACTGCTGGTGTCATTAATACACCTGAGGTTAAGTTAAGTAATTATTAGTTATCTTTAAACAACTTGGTCAATATCTCACTTGTTTGTTTGATAAATGTCTAATTTGATCGTAAAAACATTTAAGTATTTATGAAATGAGCTCATACATCAATAATAAATTTCACTTTCGCCCTAGGTAGAGCCGGGAGGAACTCGACAATGATCATTATATCACATTGCCATTACCCCACCATAAAAATGACGATCACGCCGATCAATATTCCCGAGATATGGTATCATAGTATTATGGTTGATGATATGATGAAGTAATGCTTGCTATATAACTATAAAGCTCCCCTACCTTCCGTCGCTCTTGACATTGTCCTCTACTGATGTCGTGTTACTTTCCGAGTCAAGTCTGGCGTGACTGATCGTCTCCCTTAACCAGTTGTGTACATCCCGAGGTATTGGGGAGGAGGGAGAAACTTCGTCTGGGAGTAAATGTTTGTTATGGAGAGTAGCGTAAAGTTTTGACGTTTTTGCAAGATTTTGTTGGTTTGTAGAACTGATAGATTTGACTAGTTACTTTTATTTCCTGAATACTCTAGGGTCTAACTAGGACTCAGTACCAAGTGGATTGTATTATTTCCAACATTAACATCCTCCTACCTTTCCTATATCCAGGTTCAGATATCCTAGTTAGATCGTCTTCTGGCTCGCTAGTGTCTGAGCAGCTATCAACGTGAAGTGACACCATACCGCCCTTAGAACGGGAGTCTAAAAAAGAGATGTAGTTAGTGGTTTTTTTAGAAAAAATTCACATATGATGCTAAAAAAGGTTCTTCATCACAAGTTTAAACTGACGCTAGTTATAACTCCTTTCCCAATAATGTTAAAATACTAATAAATCTCCACAAAACTATACCACTACCTACCAAAGTTGCTGGGTTGAAGTTTCGCCACATTTTCGTAGAGTTTGTCAGGTTTTATGGGAGCCCGGGGTGGGACATGGGGTGGCTGTTCAGGTTTGGTGCCGGGGTCAGGTCTGTGCTCAGGTCTGGTGCCAGGGTCAGGTCTGTGTTGAGAGTCTAGTCTTCCCAGGTCAGGTCTGTTGTACTGATATGTCGGACTCTGAAGAGGAGATCGTTTGTGTAAGACTTCTAAAACCGAGTATTGGGCTATAATCGAACTTTTACCAATCAGACTTCCTTCTGTCTTAAGCCTCAAAATATCTAGACGTTTTTTCACTCACACTAAATTCTTTAGACAGAAAAAGCAGGTTTTATCACAAAATTTATGTTATATTCCAAACAAGATGGCTCCTGACAGGTCGGAACACACTAAGTCACTAACCAGAGCTGGGTTACTTCTCATGTGCTCCTCCTCAGATCTCCTTCTCAGATGTCGTCTGTCCAGACTGTGATACAACCTCCCGTTTTGCTGGTCTGGACCCCGGGAATACCGCTGTGGGATAAGCATGGTAAGTGGGTGGTGGTTATTGCTTTAAAGGGGAAATTGAAAATTCAATTCCATACGTCAAAGATCTTTCATAACATTTGATGTCTAATCTGAGAAAACATACGTCTCGTGGAGACAGGTCAAAGTGGTGGTCCATGGAATTTCCCCGGTTATAGACCGGATATCTGGGTTCCTCTTGACGGGGTGCTCCGTAAGATAGGGGTCTGGGGTCGTTACCTCTACTGGGAGGTCTTTGTCCGTTCATCTGAAGTTATAGAGCAAATAGGTTAGGAGTTACTCGGGCAGTATAAATATAATGTTTTCAAACCTAAGCGTGGGTCTAGAGTTCTACCGAGAATATTAGTTAGGGACAGTGAAAAGTGCTCCTGGCAAAAGAATTGTCAATATTTGTGCATATTTTCCTACCTTTCGAAGAGACGTTGGGGTGGGAGGGAAAACAGTTTCTGCTTCTTGTTGTGAAGATCTGTGTCTTGATCTTTGTGAAACCCTGATAGCAGTTTTATCAGTCTTAGAAGTATCGTTTTACGTTTTCTTTAATTTTCTCTAGATACAGGGACGTAAGATGCATGATGGTTCAAATAAAAATGATATAAAGCAATAACTTTAAGTTTAACCAGAGAAAGTGATCTCTAATTTAAGATCCAAACACAATTAACAGTACTCACGATGGGCTGGAAGGAACACTACTCTGAATGCTCTGAGGTCTACTACCATTCCTCCCGCTCTGTCTCTGTCTCTCTTGTCTGTTCACCACCTCGTGCCTCTCAGCTCCGAGAGGATCCGCATACCTCTGCCTCTCGATCGTCTCACATCGCGATCTGTCTCCTTGGTCTTCGGGACCTCGGGTACCTTGATCATTGAACGTTCTTCTCCCCAAGTTGGGAGTTCTGGGTGCCACATTTTGTACCCGTCTTGAGTTATCATCAAAGCTAGCCCTGGCGTGAGACGACCGGCTTGGAGGTAGAGGCTGGTGTGTAGATGGAGGTTGGTAGCTGTTCCGTCCGAATCCTAACCTCCTGATCTCCTGGGTGCTCCTACGGATCATATCCTCGGCATGGTCCATGTCTTTAGTTCGGGGCAAGTCTTTAGTTCGCACCGGAGGAACAGGCTCTTTGGGGGTAGTAGGTTTAGATTGAGAAGATTTAGATATCGTGTCAGAATATTCACCTCCGGATCGGACACTGAGCTGAGCGTAACCCGAGTTAGCAGGTGAGGTCGATCTGGTGGCCCCGGTTTTCCCGTACGCGAAAGGAGAAGATCGGGGTGTCCTGGAACTAGAACTGTCTCTGTCACTGTTGTCTGACTTGCCTGATATATCCGACCTCCGGTTCTCCTGATCTGACTTCCCGGAAACTTCAGATCTACCACGAAGTTTCCCTACAGTAGAGCGAGAGGAGCTGGTCGAACTGACCTGACTAACAGGAGTACCTCGAGGAGAACTCTGACCGGACGAAATGTCGTCCCGGAGTTCCGAGGTTGGAGTGCCCGAGTTTCTAGAACCCTCTGATCGGACAGCGTTCTGGAGAACAGCTTTTCTCTGTAGATCCAGCTGTTTCCGAGTCTTCTCTTCCGCACCAACGGGTGGGACTCTCTGTGAAGCTGTCTGGAGTGTCCGGTGTAGTCCGTCTGTTTCTGTCTTGCTGGGAGGTTCAACTACTGCTGTCCTTCTCACTACGTCACTTTCTCCGTCACTGGGAGAGAGAAACTGTCACTTTTTCTTTAATATGAATATGAGGTCATGTAGCACTTTCATGTGAGAATGATGCAGGTAGTTACTGGAGATAGTTAACTCTCTAATTCCGAATATCTTGATATTTTCTCACTGTGAGAAAAGGTGCTAATGAAGCAGTAACAAGTGTTAAATCGAACTTAGTTAGGTGACCGCATATATATCTGAGTTTTCTGCAATCTGTATGGAAATTTCAACTGTCGTTGTTTTTCTGTCTGGTCGCTATATCTTAAGTATAAAACTATATAATAAAGCTTCTGCCGAGTATTTTCTCTAAACTTCTTCCGTAAGATAAGACGAAATTAAGACAAAAAAGAGGATACCTTGTTGCTGCATCGTCAGGATCGTCAACATACAGACTGATAGCATTCTCACTCGGAGCTACATCTTCTTTTTCTGTCGCCCCTGGGGAAAACTTTATCAGTAAAATTATAATTGTTATAAGCACCACTTATATAAACCACGTTGCAAGGTTTTAAAAGATGAAATTCTCTCTGGGCCCAACTGACTTTGTGAGCCTTAAAGTTATTTCAATACCTTTTAAATTTCAGTTGTTTCAACTGAATTGGTATTTGGTGAGCCTCATAGTTATTTGAATACGTATTAAATTTCAGTTGTTTCAATCTAGTCAATTCAAAATTTAATCGCCAATTCAGTTTTCGAACTGCAGACGGTTGCAGTTATTGTTACCAAGTCGAGAATTTGAAGCCTGGTATATCAATTGTCAGAAACTAGGGTATTCCGTGCTGCTTATGCTAGCGCTACAGTCTACTCTAAAGTGAAAGCAGTGACCAACAACAACGGTTTTCGTTTTCCAGCCAACTGGAACAACTGAAAAATCACACACATCAAGATGTGTGTGTTTGTGTGTGTTCAGTGTGGCGTGTGTTGTAGTGGCAAATGGCAATCCGCATTCCGCAATAAGCATAAATTATGTATAATTTAACTTTAACGCGTGTATCAGCTATCATCACGGATCACTTGTCTTCAAGACAAGTGATCCGTGAGGCGTGATGAT
Source organism: Mnemiopsis leidyi (assembly GCA_000226015.1). NCBI lineage: Eukaryota > Metazoa > Ctenophora > Tentaculata > Lobata > Bolinopsidae > Mnemiopsis > Mnemiopsis leidyi. Next base: position 404,215 of record JH153265.1, read on the forward strand.
TGATGAATGATAATACACGCGTTAAAGTGTAATTACCTGGCACGTGTGCGCTGATATCCACACAAGACAATGTCTTGTGTGGGGAAATCAGCGCCCACGTGCCAGTTATTGCGCGCGTCTTGATCAGAGCTGCAGTGTACGTATGTCTTTGTAGTGTGTGCCACGAGTTCTTCTGTTTGCTAGCCTTTCGGCACTATCTTCACTCTTCAGTCTTACTGCCTGCTGACTGTTTTCTTATTTCTACCGACTATTGGTTATCTGCGTAGCAATCAAAGTTATAATGGTTTGTAATTTGTAATTTGAGCTGCACCGTTTAATGTTCGTAATAACTTTATTAGAATCGGCAACGGGCAATCGTGTTGCTTTAAGCTTTTTGCGAGTTTATAAAAATGGTTTAGTCGAATACATCCTTGTCCTGTCACTCTATCAGTTAACACAACACTGCACTTCTAACGCTACTAGATGATAGTAGAGCTTTCGAGTTCCTGCCATTTAATTGCTTGCGATTCCAAGTAGCAATGTACTATATCGTGTCAATGTTTTGGCTACCTTGGACTTCACAATTTACACTATCATTAGTGGAACTGCGTAGTATATGAATTGACTTATAGTGAGGTTCATGTTGTCGGTTATGCATCGTTTTCAGATTTGTTTATCAAACTTAGCCGGGATATTATATGATAGTGCTAATTGTAAATTCTAATTATAGTTAGACTTCTAGACAAGCCAGTATAAATTACATGACTGTATCAGAACTTCACTACTTCAGTACCAACATCGACTCATTCCTTTAAGTCGTTCATGTCTACTGGTTGAAAAATCCATACTTTTTCTTATTGGTCGCAAGTGACTTTCACGAGACAATTTTCGTCTGTGGGTTCGAACTATAGGCTATATTAGTATGCCGGTTCGAAATATAGACTGGTACTTACCTTGGTATACCAGGCACTGCAGGCACAGAAAACTTGAAATAAGCTTATTTAACGTAAATGTTTGATGAACCCATAGATTGCAGTCAGATCGTGCAACGAGTCAACTCTAAAGTGGGATATCGCTATTAAGCAAGCTATACGGCATCAAGTATTGACAATTCTAGTCCTTCCTCCGCAATTTGCTCATCATATCCCTTCAGGAATGCGAGCTTCTAATAAATCACTGTTAACTTCTTCTACGACGATGAAAGCTTGTTTTCTTTCTTATCTGTTATCAAACTAAATTTGCTGCCTATAAGCATGTAAATCACGCTCAAAGTAAATTAGGGCCAGCTTTATCTATAGAATTCACAATACTTCAGTGCACTACTGCAGCTGAAGTACTGGGTCGGTTTCCGATAGCCTGCGTGACGACAGATATATAGCCTGCGTGACGACAGATATATAGCTGGCATTGCGAAAACAAAGTCCCTATCTAGGTACGAACTTTACTTCTTCATTACTTCATTAGAATAGAAACTTCCTGTCTTTTCGCCTGGCACTATTATTTCAGTATTTGTCGCTATCAAGATTATTTAATATACGTGCTAGAGTTTGAACTTTAAGTCTCGACACATCATTTACTATTTTTAAATGTGTTTTATAGTTTACTATAGGGTAATAGGGTAACTGCTATAGGGTATAGGGTTGTTAAGATTTTATGTTCGTCTATAACTTGACTTAAATTTCTTAGCCAATATCTCTACGCTGTTCCAAACTTCAGTATAACTGATATTATATCAATCTAAATATCGTATGTGGTATCTTGTGCTTAGCATTTTTGAGTTTTATCGTGTAGACTGTCAAAGTTGCTTCATAAATTTTCAATGTTAAACACTAGTCCCCATCTTATATTACAGCACGGTTACCTTCACTTATTTTGTCTTCCTTTCATTTTTGAAGTCCATTTAAATGTTCAAGTTTCAAAATTGTCCCACTTATTGCTTCACATAGGCATATATTAATGGTGGCGTCTGCAGCTAAAATTAAGAAACACTGATAAAAAATAATCCTTGTATAAAAGAACCAAGGTATAGACTGGGACAAACAATTGTGATTAGTAGTTTTACAATTAAATACATTGAGTAAAACGTTTATCTAATTGTCGGTATGACTTATGTATTCTGTCGCTGCGCTAGTTGACATTAAATTCTACTTTTGCTATCGAATCGACGAAACCCTCACCTTTATCTATTTTGTAGTTAGCACTAAAGTTCATTCCAAAAGCCCGTTGAGTTGTCCCGGACTTGTTCTTGGCGGCTTTGAACCGTTCCCGGCTGCTCTGAACGTCTGATCGAGGGGTGGTGGGAGGTTGGGGGGAGTGTGAAGTGGGAGGAGTGGGAGGAGCCCTGGTCGGAGGTGGAGAGTTCCTGAACGCTTGCGGAGGAAGGGGAGGAGAAGGGGAGGAGAGGACGGCGGGAGGTGGTTGTTGTGTCGGGGCGGCTGGCGGCGGCACATCCGGCGTTTCCAGACCTGGGTTGTTGGAGTGAGTGGGGGAAGATGTTTGGGAGCGGTAAATATCATGTAGCTGTTTGTTTGTCGATTTGTCCGTAACAATCGGTTTAAATATTTACTGGAAGACAAGCTTACTTGATCCGACAGGAAATATACTATATCTCATTTAAACTTAGAGATATTTCACCTGTGCTGCTGCCCAAACTGCTGATACAGTCGTCTTCGTCTTGTAACTCGTCATCCGTTCCATCCAGCGTGTCATCCAGATCGCTGAGAATCACGTCCCCTGTATATTTCGTTTTAAGTAAATAGGTAGTAGGTACTGGGGGTAGCTTATATATTGTCATGATAGCTTATTCTCATAAGTTTTGCTGTGGTATCGTATATTCATATTCAATTATTTCTTACGTATTGTTGGCATAAAAATCTCGATAAACTTCTGTAATATCATACTTTACAATACCAGAAAGTACACTGCGAATTTGCTGTTGTTCTAGAATTATGTAAAGAACAACCTAACCACGTCTAACTACGTCAGATAAAACACAATTGTTTCTGTTACTACTCTTACTCCAGTTAAAACTTATAAGTCCGTGGGGTCACACAGTGCAGTTCTTGTGGTTTACATGGTAGTTATATGACGTAGTTATTGTTTCGCTAAACTTCTAAATTTGATGTTGCCTCTATAGTGAGATTGGTCGTTGTATTATCGATATCAACATCAGGATGTGGCACCTAGCCGTGTAATTGTTCTATGGCCGGCACTGACCTATGTCCATATTCATGTACTCATTTTGTGTGGAGTTCAGTTTGAACCAGCTTTAGCTGTTGGTTACTACATTGTGAGTTTCAAGTTTCCACGTTGGCACGTTGCCAGGATATTTATTTACGAGATTACACCGCTGTTTAGTCACAGTGTTGCTAGGTAACAGTGTTGCTAGGCTACAAAACTAGGCTACAAAATCCACCTGTCCGTTTTAACTGCTGCTCTGACAGACTGATCCTGGTAATCTGACAGACTAATCCCTATGTCCCAGTACAGACTTACAGACTTATTGTGTCCCTACTTGTGTCGTTAGTATTATAGTATCCCTATAGTATTAGGGAGATATATGCCCCTATAGGGGAAATATGGGAAAAAATTCGTGCTTAAGGTTTTGATGCTGTAAATGACTCTACTATATAGGTGTATACTTCCAGCATAAAGTTTTGTCAAACTCAATCTTGTCCGGAAAAGTCAGTACTACCTGTGTCGTTAGTTCCGGTTGTCTGCTCACTGTTGTACGTTATGTCCCGCTCTGAGATCTCTTCCGGCTCAGTCATCTCCGATATTATTGACAACCTGAAAACACATGTTGTTATTATGGACAACCTGACAACACATGTTGTTATTATTGTCAACCTGACAACATATTATCATTAGAAAGAGGGACGAACTGGTAAAACCTCAGAAAACACCCGTACCTGGAAGAAAGCCTCATGAGAATTTCCTCCTCAATAGATTTGTTGATAACGGGAGGTTTGGTGTTGTGGTTGGCGTTGTAAGGTGGAGGTGTCCCTGAAGTAATATCTCTGTTATGCTAGGACTCTCTGTTGCGTTGTAGTCGGAAGTTAGTACTTTTAGTCGTACTTGTAGTCAGAAGTTAGTACTTGTAGTCGTACTTGTAGTCGTTTGTCAGTTAAGAACTTTCGATGAAGCTAGGTTAGTAAGCCACCATATCTTGAGTAACTTGGCTGTGTCTTGATTTTTATCTTTTTGCATGTACTAACTGGCCAATATGCTCGCGACTATGCAAAGGCTAAGCCGTGATCACCGATGCAAAAACCGGCCAATAATCTCTGACATCACAGTACTTTGTGCAACAGCTGCCAATACCGATGCCAGGCCAGATTCTCATACTGATGACCTGGTCAACATCAAATAACCGCATTTATGTGGAGTAAGGGCACGGAAAGTTAGGTCTTGTTTACCGAGCTGCTCATAATGCACGTGCAACTTGCTTTTTCTGAAGAGCTATATAAACAACTTTTTTCTCACCTTCAGAGTTGGACGATAATTTAAATAATTTTACTGATTCTGGCTGTAATACTTCAATCAAGTTCTCCTATAATGGCTAATATGAACACGTGTCAGGTCATGCTTGCCCTATCTTCTGTTTTGATATTCTGTATTTTAAGAGAATCATTTAAGAGAATCATTTAAGATATATATCCCAGTTAAATATCCCAGTTTTACTCGATGCTCTGGCTGACCTGGAATTAACTGTAAACTCTTCAAAATAACAGAAAACAGCTGCTTTCCCAATACTGTAAGCCTCGTATCCCACCTCATTATTGTGCTATTAATCACGGCAAGATATCCCAACTCAACAAGCTCGGTCTGCGATAACTGTGCTGTACCACACTGCTATAACGTCAAGGCGTGTGGTTGCTTTCACGGTGATTAAGCTAATAGCTCCAGCCCACTGGACTGTGGCATAAGGATGATGCATTATTAAGGGTGAGGGGGGGGGTGGGTGGGGGTGAGGCACTGACCATGACCATGACACCCTGGAATTCGCCCCATGGTGAATGGTCAAAAAACTTGACCATGACCATGGAAAATTTGGATTTTCGCCCTGGTCATAGACCATTTGACCACAGTTATATGTCAGACTTGACAATGACCATGACTCCCGGACGAAGGCCAAATGCTCAAAGCATCGTGGTCATCTCCTCCTCCCTAGTTTAGTTCTCAGAGTATCCATCTAATTTTGTGAAATTCGCACTCATCCGTGGATACCTAATTGTAGCATAAAGTATGCTACTCTTATCAAAAGGAGCATGTCCTACTCATACATAAAGCATTGATCTTAAAACCGTACAAGACCACACGAGATTATGCCTTCATTTACACTATCATACAGTTGCAGCGTATGATGGCAATTTTCACCATTTCTAAATTCTTCTATTAAGCTTTCTGATTTTCAATCTCGCTGAAATCCCTATCAAATTACCATTCATATTTGACTTGTGACTTTAGACCCTATAGTTGTTAGCCTTACTGTAACTCTCTGGAATCTAAAACTTTGTCTGTACTTTTCAGTAAAAGTAGTCTGTAGTTTGTATTGTAGTTTGTATTGTAGTTTGTATTGTAGTTTTTAGAGTGCTCATGGAAAAATACCTTTGTTTGATGTCTGGGAAGATTTCTTTAGAGCCAGCTTTGTTAGTTGTTGTTTTAACTGAAATTGTATTGGTCTTCATCTTTTGTACAATTTTCGAGAATGAATCCTTATATAAGTCAAATACTACAACATTTCACTGCCTAAATTTAAAAGCATTCACCTCTTTTTATAAAATATAACCTATTTAAACCACCCCAAAAAGCGATTTTACTCAAAATAATGTTACAATTGTATGCAGCGCCATTATGATATTCGGCAGATCCTTAGCGTTAGTCTCAAACAGTTGTATCTCATTTGATAAGGACTAGAACTACGTAGGAAGTTCTTATTACTTTAAACTGAGGTTCAAATTGTAAGTTAAGTTAGAGAGATCGATTATAGGCCGCACCCTGGCCTGGCTGTCATGTTTAAATAATATTCATTTCACATGCTCAAACTGACCTTGTCAAACCTGCTACAATTCTTTAACTGACTTTGTCAAAGTCACTGGACCATGGTCTGTGGACTTAAACTTGCGGGCTATTGTCAGGTACGCTTTGTTTTATGTGTGCCAAAATTTTATTATCAGCCAACACTCCGTATTCTTTTTCCATACTTTGAATATCGCGAATCCTCTATCTTATACCGCATTTTCACCGACTTATCACTTATTTCATATACAATTCCGACATAAAGGACAGAATCAAGGAAATGAACATAATCAAGATTCTAAGGACGTTTTCTACATTTTAACGACTTCAGTTTTAAATGTTCAAGTTGACAGCTTATAGGGACTGATAAGTTTGTCAAAGCTTCCTTCCGAAACACAAGTTCCACCGATGTACTGACTGCCTGGCTGATGACAACAAAACTGATGACAGATAGGCGGGATGTGGAGACATTTACCATCATTACCAGACGTACTTTGTTATTCTGTTTGCAGCTTAGCGGGTAAATTACCAGACGTACTTTGTTATTCTGTTTGCAGTTTAGCGGGTAAATTATTCTGCCAACACTACTCTGATTGTTGGAGCTCAACTTTGACTTCTTTTCGCACGTGCATCAAGGAATGCAATATTCGGAAGCGAAAGAGCGTCTAATTTTACAAACGTAATGGAATGGTTCTGAACTTATTATTAGTCATAAGAGGAACACTACCAACACGAATTCAAGCTTAAACACGACTAAAAACCGATTTCTTTCTTATGTTGGTCCAATAATTGAGGTGCAAAAGTTACCATGTTATTTCTTAATGGCACTAGCGAGTAACGTCTGACAGCATGTGTGCCGCTCTAACATGTGACACGTAATCTGACAGTTACTAAGACTGCTGCCGACAGTTACTAAGACTGCTGCTATTATTGCTAACTACTTGATAGTGATATAAAATTCTGTTTTGTTCCTAACAGCTACAGTCACGAAATTTGCTCCAGAAAATTAGTAAAATTATCCAGTTAGGTGTCGGTATTACAAGTTATCATCGTGTTGAAATATTTTCGTTTCTATTTTTATATTTTCCTCATTTTTATAGGACGACCCACAGCATCGGATTTTTTCCAGATTCCCGTCTTACATAAATTGTTCTCCTTTCTTCACTTTCCTTCTCCTCCGCAAAATAAGGCCTCTCACAGATAAGCTGTTAAAATTGTATACGCCCTGTTTTTCCAGCTTAGGTTTTAGTACAGAGCGTCGTCTGTTGGTGCCCCCAACCCGGGATCCTATCCCTAAACAAACGTTCTCCAAATTTGTTACCTGATTTAACTGTTGTGGTGTCAGTGTTGCTGGCTCTGTTGATCTCTCTCTCACCTCTCCACCTTGATCTTTTGTAGAGTTTAGTTCGTCCACCATGCTCTGAAGTATTAGGTTTTAAATTCCCTTTGTCACAAATGTCACTGACATGGATTATAGACCTTGATAACTGTAACTCGTTAAAATATCAGTGAAGATACCGGCTTTACGGAACTCCTCAGTTTCACAGTCCTCACACATGAGCACTGTAGTGAGAAATTCTTGGGAAAGTCTAGACACAAAACTCGGAGGAGCTGCTGGGAGCACTACGGAGGTGTTGATTTCAGGAAGCTTTAGGGGCATTTTGTTAAAAGTTCCTATGTTAATCAGTGAAGCTTTGCTAAATTGAAGTTTGTTGAATTAACTACGTTATCATCGCATAAGCTTTTAATCGTGTTAAAGAAGGTACAATGAGGGTCTAACACAGGCGATAATTTCCATACCAACTGTGTTGATTGTCAGTGTGGATACTGGCGGTGGTTGGAAGCTGGTTGAAAGTGCAGGCATGTCAGCTATACATCACACTTATAGGGTGCATCACGAGTTAGTGCCAGGTTATCAGCGTGACGTGAGTTTAGTGTTAACAGTAAGTTGGGACTACTGCATTCCTTAGTGCCGGGGAGGCTTGTGCCTCCGCAAAAAGTTTGTTCAATGTCTAAGTAGGTGGTGTATGGTGGTTCGTCACGTTTGGATTGTAAATACGTCGTTGTTTGCTACTTGATTAGAAAGTTTTGATGTTTGAGGCTGCTAAAGGGACATTTAGATCCAATGACCAACTTCAAGACTATCGTAGATTTGATGAGATGTGTGATTTCCTCCCTTAACATTATCCATGGCATTCATCTTTTGTTACACTTCAGGATAATGCCTACAGGTCAGTGAGTTAAAGTAGAGTAAGATTCTGATGGAGATACCTGGATTAGTAGCAGAGCTTTAGGATCCAGCTGAGCAAGGGAATCCATCAGACTAGCTTTAACATCAGTCTGCTCTTTACAACCCAGCGACGATTTGTTGTTCGTTCTGGACTGCCCTTCCGTTCGTGTTTCCGAAACATTGTCGGGTGATTTTCTTAGGTCGTGCTTCGGAGATAACCCCGTCAAATTCTTTTCACTTCGTTCCATCTCGAACTTCTCTTGACACGGCGAACTTGATAGCTCTTCGAATCTGAAATATGAGAAAAGTTAGGGTGTTTGACTGGCATTCTGATAGTGTCCTTGTTAAATTTCAACCTACTGGTACTTGACAGTTTTTATTCTTATATTTCCGATCATTTTGTTTCTATTAATGTCACCAAAATTATTAAATCTGATGAAAACTGATAATCGTCCTATATCAATATAGCGATTTTTTGATATCTTGAAATGTTTTTCCCAGAATAAGGGACCTGTGTCTTGTGCCCTCGTCCCGCCTGCACATATCTACAGAACTTAGAACAGACCTTGTCACTGCATTACCGAATTATCCGCGTCGACATTTACTTTTAAAACACCTACAATTTTGTAACGACAACAAGATATTGTTCCGTACAAAGAGCCTCACTGGATACTCGAACTCATGACTTTATATCTCATGTGGCAGCTGGAAGTCCCAACAAAAGATTGTGTGGAATGCTCCTCTTGTCTGGTCGAGTATGTCCGCCCTACCATGTGGTACTTCCTCAAACCTGCTGTCTCGTGAACAATGTGTCTTGTGTTTGTTAGCGATACGACAGTTAATTGGATATCTTTATTTATAGCGCGACTTGCATTCTTTTGCAGAGTATGTTTTGCGTTACAAGTTTTATTCTTGTAAAGATTAATAACTCACGTATTAATTATTAGGTTTTGTTTGCGATATTACTTATGGAGCCTTTTATCTATTTTCAATTTCCCGGGTACTATAGCAGCCCCTCCCCAGCGCTTTATAAAACGTTTTTTAATTAATTAGCTGGCCTTGCCTAATTAATTAATTAGCTGGCCTCCCCTAATGCAGACGGATACCAGTACACGGACGACTAACAATTTACATTTCTGTTAATGTTGAATAGTCATTAACTTGAGAAACGTAGGTGTTTGAGCTTCATGAGGTTGTGATAAAGATGATAACTAACTTGTTAGAGAAGGCACTAACTATTCACTATGTCCATGATACCCTGGAATTTGTCCCATGATCATTGGTCAAAATCTTGACCATGGTCACTGACACCCAAAAACTTTCCCCGTATGGTCATGGTCAAAATGAAAATGTTACGGTCAACTATCGCGTCACCATTTTGACCATGGAAAATTATATTTTTGTCATTTTCATGGACAAAATTTTGACCACTTGACCACTGTAATATTACTATTAGATACTTGACCATGGTCGTAGTCGAAAATGTTTGACAATTCGACCATGACACCCGTAGGCCAAATGGTCAATAAATCGTGGTCATCTTACCCCCCCCCCCCCTAGTTAAATTCTCCGTCGTTCATTAATTTTTTATATCGATGCATTATGTCCTATAACGTTAATGAAAACGCGGTTATTTGATTAAGATGAATGGGTTAAGACGAATCAATGTCGCTTGATCTAGATTTAGAATATGCGACCAGTCGGTTGGGGTTTTTTTTTCGTTTGGCCCCTTGTTTTGTTGTGGCTATCCTAACAATATCCCAATATCAGCAGCCGACTAGTCGCATATTCTAAATCTAGACCATGCGACAATGCGACATTGATACATCTTAAGCTATACATCCCATAAAAGCATAAGGACAGCTGCACATCCCTAATGACCGTATTAGGAAGAAATCTCACATGTAGAGATGTAGCTGTTCACGTGCACTGGAGGTACAATATGCAATAGTGATAAAGTGACAGTAGTTTTGCGTAGGAGCTGAGAATTGGGGTAATTATATAATTATTATTATACAGCTGTCCTTGCATTTTGTATCTGATTCTCATTACTTTTTAATTACTAGAACATTCTTCATATTTCTTTGCGCTCCCTTGGATGTAACCTGTTTTTTCTGTCAAACGTTTAACTTTATGTAGCCCTGTGGACCAATTTGTCACATTATTAACGTTAAGTTTAAGTTTGTATCCTGTCTTCTTAATTGGGCTGTCTTAACGGTTGTAGACACGGTATAGCTGTATAGATTTTTATTAACTTAGCAGTAGTATTATAAGATTATGATGACTAAGGATATTTCCTTAAATTTTCTGTTACATCAAACATGCGCTTGCTATTTTGTTACAATAGATATGACTGGATACTTAAGTTTTAAGCTGTACACATATAACAGGCTTACCTGATATTTTTGTCGTCTGTTGCAGAAAGTGTGCTTGTTTCGTACAACTCAACCTTGCGCGGCTTGTAGATGCTCTGAAAGGGAGAAATTAGTCTAAGTTATAATTAACTAGTTACTGTCTACTTTAATTGTAAGAATTGGATTAAAGTTGTCAAGAGAACGCTTTATTACTTAATTTTTGTCACTTTCTTTTCATTTCTTCTCTGCTGTTTACTCATTTCTAAACTCTACATGCCAGATGGTACATTGGATTACAGATAAAAATTTTCCTTGAAAGCGGACATCCGTCAATATTTAGAACAGTTGCAACCAGTAAGAACATGCGAAATCCTTCCAGTTTGCAGTAATTTTGGCTAAACGATTTTAGATTGATCTATTACTGCCACGTTCAATTAGTATCCTAAATTTAAGAGTGATGAATGAGGTATTTATTGACGTTTCTTTGGCTAGTCTTCTGTTTGTACTACGGCGTTACCAATCTACCGCTGCGTTAGAACTCTTGGTTGTAAACTCTGATATCGTAACTTAACGTCATTACTTCTTGTTGATTTCCATAAACTGTTCAGCTATTATATATAAACTGATTATTGATTAAGTCCCGTGCAAGTCCATGCCTAGCACGTGTGTAATTACGTAATAGCACGTGTGTAATTACGTAATAGAAAACCTTATCGTTGGAGGGAGCAGGAGCTACCGGCTGCTCTGTTCTGTAGTGATCAGTACTTGCACTCGACCTGCTGAGCCCTGCACTCGTTCTTGTTGCACTCGTTCTTGTTGAACTCGGCTTTGTTGAACTTGGCTTTGTTGAACTCGGCTTTGTTGAACTCGGCTTTGTTGAAGTCGGCTTTGTGGAGGTTAGTAGAATGTTTCTGCCGTTGATTCGCTGTCTTTGTTCAATCCTAATTAGGAGATTTGAGATTAGCTATTTCAATTGTGGTGGCTTCTTATTTTTTATTTGGTAAGCAAAAACTATGAAGACGATTTCTGTTGTGACTTCTATTTGAACTTAAAAGTCTTTTGATCGTAATTTGGGTTTCCACAACGACTAAATCTTGTCTACCTGCTATTTAGAGAATCAAGTAAACTCTGAAAGAACTACGAGTCATGATATTTAGGTTTCCACTAATCTTGTCTACCTGCTATTTAGAGACTCTAGAATCTTGTTTACCTGGTATTTAGAGACTCTAGAACGCTGACTGGTTTAAAGTTAGCATTCCGACCGGACCCGAGGTCCGTCATACTTTTCGTAGCTCTTGTCGGACCTGAAAGGTTTCACACCGTTATTTTAGGCTCCAATATGTTCGTTTGTTATATCTGAATATTTGTCTCACCTGTCTGTATTGTTTGTAGCCTAACACTTAGTTTCAACATCGCTATGCGTAAAGTTTATACAGATTTTTTGTTACGTCAAGTTTGGTAACTAGCTCGACGCGTAGGAACGCAAACAAATACATGAAATGGTCGGTCTCAAATAATAGGCTTCGAGAGAAGTTCAGAGTGGTGTCGCCCCAGCTTGATGTTTGCACTATTGTATTCTTGATAAATTTAGACTCGACTAACAAGGCTCGTGAATACTACAAACAGAGTCAGCCTTATCACTATAATGGGACATTAGCTACGTGCTCTTTTCTTATCACTCGATCAGGTGTTAAGGGATGCCAGTCTCGTATATTAACAATACAGACAAAAAGGCTATTCCAATGTTAAGGCGGTAAGTTAAGCTTACAGTTTCAGATTTTTAGCCTGCAAACCAATCATGATTAAGTGCAGAATTGAATAAGCTTAGATTTTATCGAAGCGATGAAACTCATAAAAACAGGCGTTGCTACGATAAAAACTGTTAAAATCCGAGATAAACACTTACATTATGGTGCAGCGTAAAGAAAACAAATAGTTAAACTTAGAGTAAGCTGCACAAATCACCAGTGAGATTATATAGCACCTCGTGCTGACATTTACCTAGTTACATATGACAACACAGGTTGGTCACGTGACTACATCCTGGATCTACTATTGGACTTCAACTGAGAAAATCACATTTCACCGGGCTCCCCTGGAGTACACAATGCCACCTGAGAATCCCGTTTCTCATCCTGGATCTATCAACCAATGAGATGTCTCACATAGAAACCAACAGCCAAACAGAGCAGCTCATTTTATCACGTGACTATAAGAGATTTAAAGAGGACTCTATCAAGTTTTACCTCCAAGATCTAGGTAGAAACTTAAGTTGAATCTAGATATGTGGCCCATGAGATCTAATCTTTAGATTTACCAACCACCCCTGTGACAACAAGCTTACTAGAAGATGATCTGTTTAGAATATTCCTGAAACTAAAGACTGTGCAGTATTTCCGGGTGTGACCAAGTCTTGTGGAGGAGGGGTAGTGAAACTTGATATCAGGATAAAAATGACGGGTTTATCTCTGGTGGGCCTTGCTGGACCACTAGTGGATAGTTAGTAGCGGTAACAGAACCTTTGGTGGTCCTGTTTGACGTGACTCAATAGTCTGGCAACTGGCAAGACATTTGAACTTCAGGCAAGATTCAAGAGAAGATTGACATGTAACCAATTTTCAATAAGATCAGTCGTCTAATAAGCTACTGTAAAAGTGCTAAAGTATTTTAACAGAAACGGTTCAACAATCTACTTACATCATTGCAGTGTCAAACTCAAAAACTCAAAACAAACGAAATTCTATTTCAAAATCCTCTGAAAACACCTCACAGCTGATAGCATTTGGGCGTGCTCAATCAACCGCTCTGAAAGGGTCACATGACCTGTATCTGCCCAATCACAGCCTCAATAATGTTCTCGTGACAGAACGCTGATGGCACTTGCCATGCACTGTCATGAGCTATAGGCTTATTTTGTAGTGTAATGTTCTCCTCTAATACAAGGTGTACACAAAGGTTTTGACAAGCAATCGAGCAGATAAAATTGGAGGTTATAGCCGTCATAGATTACTAAAATTGAGAGTTGCATTAATCTTGATTATCAAGATAGTTAGATCAGACTGCTCGAGGTTTTACTTGTGAGACAACAGTCATATAAGCATATATTGAGATTAGATGGCCGGGATTGACTTTTCAGTTCTCAGAATTTGACTTATTTTTTTAAACGACAGCACAGCACTCACCCTACGCCAAATCAGTATGTGTGTTAATAGATCAGAGACCTTTGGTTCACGCAGAAGAAAATGTAAACTTCTGATAAAGCTGAATTATGCAAAGAAAGACACGTCAAATTTCAGGGAAAAAATATTTAGCAGAAAAGATAGAAAAAAGCGACTTTAACTGTCCTACTTTCTGAAATACTGCTGTGTAAGTTCAAAGCAGCACTCTCACGCAATTTTAAAAAGATCTAAGCTTCAAACTGTTTTTTGTCAAAACAAAGCATGCGTCAAGTGGTACGTAGCAGACAAGAATCAGTTCTTATGACAAGCGGCCCTGGATACATTTTATCATATAATTCTGACTAACTTCATCATAATTCTTTAAATTTACATTCAACAACACGAGAAACGTTTTGAAAAAAAACCGACTTACCTAACGATTAAAAGGACAGTTAAGAATCTCAGATATATTCTATCAACTTTATCTGACAACTAAACAATGAACCAAACTATAGGAGTCCCCTCCAAACCGGTAGACTATATTTACTAATCACGTCCGTACCCCCTGCCACCTCACTCATGATAGCTCGGTAGTATTTAGGATATTTCATTAGCTTTGTAGTCACGTGACCTTCCTGCAGGGCTCCCATTGGTCGGTCTGGTATTTAATTAGGTGGTTGTCATGGAAACGTGCAAGATTGGCCAATCATCTGACAAAGATAAGTTGATTAAACGAAGTGAAGGGCGGCGGACCTCATTCTTCGCGGTTTTATACAGTTTTTCAAGTGTTATCAAATCAGATTTACCTTGAAATCAATTCACGTAGTCTATGAAGCATAGAAAAATAGTTGGTTAGAACCCAAGTATGCCTCAAGAGCCGAGTGAACATTTACTTTAATTAAAACATGCGGATAATCGGCGAATGACCTGGAAAGTAATAGCAATGGAATGTAATACTAATCAACTTTTAAATTTCTTTGACGTGTATATGAATACTTCATCACCGGTATATCGATATTAAATGTTTTATAAGTTTATATGCTGTGGTATGCAGCATTATTTGCCCTAGCTTTGTCTAATCAGTTTCCATTTGTCGCTAATAAGCTGTTTTACTTAGTTCTGAATTTCGTCTTTTAGAAGTCGAATCATTAAGTGTAGTACAAAAACTAATTTTGTAGTGCAAAAACTAATTTATGAAAACAGGGTTTTTGGTGAAATTTAATTAAAATTCTAACATTGCTTTCACGCTAACAAAACCGTCTAGAAAAGTATCCATTGATGTTGTTGTAATAAATACAGAAAGTAAAAAGTTGTTTTATCGCTATACTTTAACTTAGTACAAAAAGTAAAAAAGTTATATTTTACTTAATACTACTTACAGAATCTCTCCCGATCAGCGAACATTTCCGTAGATCCATATTTAGGGGGCGGTTTAGTCATGACCTGCACATGTGTTTAATTTAAAGGTAGTCAGCACTATCTACTTATGTATAACAATATCTCACTTAGTTTCTCAGTTTAATGGGTGCGCCGTGTACCATTATGTCAAGGAGTGTGTTATTTTTTAGAAAACAATGGTACAAGAACAATAATCCTGCTTTGTAGCTAAAGACGTTACAGTGTGCTGTTTGGAGAGCGAAGCTTGCCTCAAAACGTTTAAAGCTACCTTATAAATCTAAGTTGGATAGAAGCCAAACAAAAGACATTTGCCGGCCCCTTGCTTAAGCTTACTTTTAGTGTTGATGTAAGATTTAGTCATCACTAGTTTGTAAACGATACTAGATACAGTTTTTGTTTCGTTAAAACTTTGAGTTCAGGTAAATTGTCCAGCGTCTATTAGAGGAGTTGTTTAATATACAATTTTCCAAACCAAGATTGGGTTTAATTTTTAACTTTTCCTACGTCAATAATCCAACAACCACTAGATCTTTCATATGCGAAAACACTTTCTGATGTCTTTTACTAATGAATAATTCGGATATAATATCGATCGAATAAAAATGGTAAAAGGGTCATATAGTTTGGTGAGGGGGGGCAATTGGCGCCATTGGCGCCAATGGATCCACTCAATGGATCCACTCAATGGATCCACTCAATGGATCCACTCAATGGAACAACTGGATGTTCCAATGGCGCCAATGGCGATGAGGTCAGTGGTGCCAATGGTAGTCCCCATCGCCATTGGCGCCAATGGATGTGTTCCATTGGCGGCTAAGGCTATCGTCATTGGTGGCCATTGGATCATTTATAATGGATCCATTGGAACCACTCGATGGCGATACCTTTTTCAAGATCTCCACTCAGAGTGAATGGATCATTTGGAATTACAATGGCGACAATGGTACCAATGGCGACAATGGTACCAATGGTGAATGGTACCGACAATGGCGACATTGGCGACATTGGCGACAATGGTACCAATGGCGACAATGGCAAAAATGTTACCAATGGCTACAATGGGACAAACAATGGCGACGATGTTACGAAGCGGTAGTCAAACCTAATCAACCGAACAGAAAAGTAATGAATGAAAGTAATGAATGTTTACCATTCAAGCAGTTAAGTTACTACTCTACCATGAACTATCTGCACTTCTCACTACCTCCTAACTATCTCCTTATTTGCAAATTCTCTGCACGCATAATTGGAAATTCCCGCCCTCTGATTGGTTTATGAGTGCCACGTGCTGCGTTTCCTGGCTTGCTATTGGTTATTACTGTCGGAGGGCGTGGTGATGCAAGTGAGTTTGTAGTAAAGTAGCTATTAGTAAAGTGTGGAAGAATATGCACCTCTAAGGCTGCTTGTGAGAAACAAGTGAGCAGGTCTTGCTTGTCTTTCTCCTGCTCTCCCGGCTAGTAAGAAATCCTTGATTGGGAGGGTGTGGGTAATGAGAGGTAGATTTACTACTGATGGTGTGCACACCTGATAACTTCAGACCAAATTATATTTATCTATGGAGGATTGTCTGTGCAGTGATGTAAAGTAATTCATCGAATTCATGGCTTCGTCTAACCTTGTGTCCGCGCGGTCCTGGAGATGAAAAAACCAAGGTCTAAGTCCTCGGTTTGAGCATGTTCAATATTGTTCACTGATCCAGCCCTCGAAAACACTATATAACACTATTATACTGATACATACCACGGCGCGTCTGCACTTCTTAGTCTTGTTGGTCACCGGTTAAAGTCAACAAGTACATTTTTGGAGTTCTCCAACCGTGATTCCTGCATTCAGAACGCAGGTAAACCACCCATCTTTAGAACCGTTAGTTTGGAGGAAATGAACCCTGACCCACATTTCAGTATAGGGCATGGGCTTTCAAGGTTCTTACGATAGCTCAATTATCGTATGATCTGTTTTACCTTTCTAAGGTCTAGACTATTGCAACATCACCCTCGAGCCTTGTTGGCAGTATCCAACACATTAATCTACATATCTGAATACGGTCCGTTTGTCATTCAAAACAACCATCTAAGCTTCTACCTTACGTAGTGCACCTACACTTGGACCTCAGCTGGATACTTAGTAGCTCGGATATTTAGACACTTATACAATAGCATTCAGAATAACTCTCACTGCTTCCTAAGCTAACTGCTGAGGATTAGAATTAGCTAATTTGTATTGTAGTACACTATTCAGACCGCCCATTTGGACTCCTTCAGGCTTAAAGCTTTCTTTGTCTTTAGTTCATCACCCTTATCTGATCATGTAGATCACGAAGATGTACTGGGTTGTGATTTGTTAAATATTACCTGTTTTAGTATACCATAGTAGTATATAGTAGTTTATTATTCGTTTTACTATAGTAGTATGTTGTATAGTAGTATGTTATATAGTATATTATATAGTATACTGCTAGAAACTGCAGTACATCCTGGACCATAGTAGACTAAAGTTTAGTAGACCGATATAGTAGATCTATTATCTATTATCACGAAGATGTACTGGGTTGTGATTTGTTAAATATTACCTGTTTTAGTATACCATAGTAGTATATAGTAGTTTATTATTTATTTTACAATAGTATTATGTTATATAGTATATTATATGGTATTTTATATAGTATATTAGAAACTGCAGTACATCCTGGACCATAGTAGACTAAATTTAAGTAGACTGATATAGTAGATTTATTATCTCTAACATGATTCTGGAACGGCCGAAGTCTGAGCTTTTTGTCCCACACAAACAGTAACACTGACTATAATTTGATGGAACACTGGTTTTGTGACTCAATGAGGTAACGTGATCAGAAAGTTCTTGTTGTGGTTCTTAATTACAGCTTCACATCGACCCTTCACTCTGTGATGATCTATTGTTATACCTTCATACCTCACTTATTTGATTGTTTTGCCCTGAAGGTCGCTGTTAGGAGACTGCTGTGGTTGGTTACAGTCTAGCTTGGTTTTGTCTACCAAGGACGTTTATACTTTCATAGTATTGACTTCATAGTAATGTTAAATCTTTAATATATCTGATATTTATGTAACTATCTATCTAGTGTTTACAAATTAGCTCTCGCAGTATTGTTGTTGCTGGTTAAATTTTAAAAGTTTGACAACGAAAACAAAACTACAAGTTTGACAACGAAAACAAAACTACAAGTTTGACAACGGAAACAAAACCAAACTACTCGCAAGAGAAGCTATCGAGATCGTTGTTAATTAAGTATATCTGCTGGCCCTCTGAACTCCGAGCAAATGACAACTCAGTACAATGACCTGTTTATCCGATCACGTCAGAGAAAACAGCTCAATCAGTTCTAAGATACAATCCAGATAGTATCCAACAAAGTTGCAGAAATGTTACTAAGTCAGTGTGTTTTACGAGTCACGTGTGTTTTACGAATCACGTGACTCCCACAAGACAGCTGACAAGCAACCTCTCCCCGTGTAAAAAGAAGAGAGTGTGTAATGCATGTCATGACCGTTAGTTCAAATTTTCGAACATTAGTTTCAAATTCTATTTGGTTGGGCTGGTGGTAACAGGAGACCTGATGGAAGGAGAGAATATGCGGAAATTTTGAAAACGTGTTTGATTCTAAAATTTTGAGTCACAAATATTCGTTAGTTAGTACTTAGTATGTAAGTGCTGCTATTTACCTTCTCAGCAAACCAAATATTTACAAGTTCATGATGCATAATGATAACTTTATTACACGATTAGGGTCACTGTCGATGAACCGTAAATCCTTTACAAGGCAATACTGCATAATTTCAAAAGTAATGGTCCTAATTTATTAAAGCATATTAGCAATAGCCAGTAAACTCCAATAGCAAATCAAGGTCGAACTGCAAGAAGCGTAACGATAATGGAAAAACTGTTACGTTCACAAAATCTAAGTGCTGATGAAATGCACCAACTATGGGGCTAAAAACAGTCATTACAAGCACGTGCATTTTGCCTACAGCATTCTTAGCACCAGCACAATACCTAACTGCAGATAGGACAGCGAGGCTTGCCCTGATTGGTTCTCAAACTATAACGTGACACGCATACTGAGCTGTGATTGGTCCAGAAGAACGGTGCTAATCAAATGTAGTGCCAGTAAGCGTTTCCTACATGCAGACAGACAGAGCAGAGGTCAGGTCACTATCGGCCGGGTCTTGGTGGTGGAGATGTTTTGGGACCACACTCATTTAAGTTTTTGAAAAAAACTCATGTTAAGTTCCTGTGGAATTGTAGAATAATTTTTGTACAAAAGGTATTATTACAGGTTAGATAGTTCTTATTTAATGAATAAATTCTTAGATAGTAAGGCTAGCGAAGCAATTAATCAGTTAGCAAGGCATGCCTGCGACTAGTAAAACTTTCAGTCCGTACTCGTGAGAATATGATGTGTTAGAAAAAACCGCCTATAGCAACACTTCAAAATAAATTAAATGAAATATTCTGCATAGCTTGAATTTGAGTTGTGGTTGCAGACAATTTTTAGAAAATACCGGCTGAGTCTAGGAAAACAAAAATTGGAAATTCTAGAAGAAGCAAAACAATTTGGCCAACCTTTTGAGTGTAAGTCAATCTAAAACAGAGATTGAAAATTTAAACGAATCCTTGGTGAATAATGATAGTCAATAGACGGTTTGTGCGAGGCGATAGACCTTCAACGACAGATCTTAATGATTTTTGATGGCTGGGAGATAATAAGATAATACAATCTACGTCAAAATGGCTGTCCCCAGTGAGATCCTATGTTTTATGATTGACATCTTTGTAACAACGGTATCCATGGTAACTTGACTAACTTGTAAATCTCGACTAGATGTACAGAAGCTAGGTTTAAACTCGTCTAACCATCAAGATACTTAGATATTATATTGAGGTCATTCTTTGGGAAGTACGGTTATAAGGTATACAACTGGCCTCAAACCTCAGCCAAAATAACGTGATCAAGGTGGATCGATCTCTGTTTCAAAGTCTAGGGAGTGTACGAAAATTGGTCTGAATCAACGATGCGATGGCAAAAATTATGTTTTACGTCACAAAAAACTAAAAAAACGATTTAGATTCTTTTAATGGTAGTCTGTGGTACTACTCTATTTCAAAAATACAACAAATTTTATCGAATTTTCCCGGACATGATCTGATTACCGGTAGCCCGGTGTCACGATCGCAACTATTATTACAAACAACATACCAACTCTTCACTACTCTAATCCTTGTTACTGTCCGACTTTCAACCTCTCTAAGGCCCTAAACGAGATCAAGTCTGACTAACTTCACAAGCCACAACGTCACTAGAAGCCTTCCCGACGTAAAGGAAACAGCTCCACTAAAAACGGAGCTGTCCTAGCAACCCAACCAGAGTCCCTAACAGCAGTACCGGACACCAATGAGCAGGGTGCCCTCTCTCTCCACACTGTGTCTCCGCACCTCCGTAGACCTGCAGTCTAGAGCTGCCCAATTTCAGGACGGGACCCCATTATACGGTCCGCTGCATCCCGAGCGGGCATAAACTGGATTGTGAGAAGTCCTGATAGCTGGTACGTATCTTTGGGGGAGTTTGTATGAATCTGTGGGAGAAGTGCAGGGCACGGAAATTACGTTCTGTTGATTGGAAGTTCCTTGTAACAAGGTCCGGTATTCAGGTAGGGTGCTAATGGTCGCACTTCTCCAATGTCATGACCTGCTACCAGCTCATCTATTGAGCTATTGATCAGCTGTGTGGTGGATTAAATATTGATTCGATTTTAGAGATTCAATGGTCAAAGGATGAACGCATTATGTATTGCATTTTAATGCATACTATTTTCAAATTATCCTAGTATTGGTTACAAAATCGGAGACTGGACTCCTCGACTCATATTTTATCAAGCCTCTGCTCTTATAACGACTACAGACTAAACTGACTTAGCAAATTGTGCCGGTCAACGAATTTCTGAATTTACTAACAGTAGAAATCGTGTCCCTTCAAATATCTGATCCTTACAAATAATGTAACTTTGTTGATCATTTGGCTCACCCACAACATTACACACCCTTTACCATTTAGTGCACGACTCTGGGAGTCGAGCTTGCTGGAAATGAGGACCTGAAATGAGGACCTGAAATGAGGACCTGAAATGAGGACCTGCAAAAGGTCCCCTACAGACTAAACATTCAGATTAACGGTGTCACGTTCAGTTGTTTTTCTGGTTGTAAAACTATATCCATAACAATTTTTAGTTGAAATTAACAATAATTTTTAACGGGTCCAGCTCCGAATGACTTAGTACTTCTGAACAAGAAAAACATGTTAATCCAATCTAAGAATCTATGTCTGCTCCAGAGCTGAAGTAAGTACTGGAGTTTATTATAAAAACTTCTCGAAAATCCTATTAATTGTAGATCTAAAGATCACAGCAAAAACTGTTTTTATCGATAACAGTAGAAACTGTTATTATCGAAATCAGTAACAATTGCACTTTTTTGTACTGGTAGTACATTGGTTTGGTACTGGGGATAGATCGGCTCGAATTTAAAAGGAAAAAAGGGCCCCAGTTTCTATTAATCAGTTTACCAATTCTAGATTATATGGCTTCAACAAGTACAACCAATGACTTGGGTACATTAGGTAGCGATCCCAAATGGATTGGTTTAATGGTATCCACTATCCGTCGGTTGATCGGGATAGATTTACTCAAAATCAAGCCTTAACCTAATTGTAAAAAGTTCAACCTAATTGTAAAACTGCTTAATTTGCAATCGGATAATTTTATTTGTTTGATCCAATTTATATAACCGTCAAGATCCACAATTCCTCTTTGCGTGTAGCTTCCCTGGTATTTGCATACCCCTATACTACTACAGTATCGTGTGTTAATTTAAATTGTGCTGTACTGACTAATCAGGGCCAGCACACCTCTAAGTCCATGAACAATTACCCAATAGCCGCTATTTACTGTGTCATGGTGCCTGGGTATTTATACGGTGTGATAGTATTTTAATTAACCTTGGCACTGTGGTGGAACTGTGATGTCCCCGCCTTTTAATTATATCAATTCTCCCCCAAAACGTAGTGATGGCCTGTTTATCAGTACAATTACTTTCTCTCCCGTTGTAGCTTTATTGTTATGTTTTACCACTTTTAATTAGCTCTAAACGCCACTAATTCGATAGAATAGTTGGTAATTAAGTAGCTAAACAAGTATTAGAAGAGCCTACTGTTTTTATTGTTAAGGTGCCCATAAGTTGTAGTTAAACTAGCTGAATCAACAAGCATCGTATAGAACGATCTATAGTGATAGCAATTCTTTAATAATTGTTGTATAGTCGTGTAAGAAGATGTTTAAAGTGAGGTTTCCTCAAAGCGCAAATCATAGCTTCTGTTTTATGCTTTAATCTCGCCTGTGAATGATTTATAATGAAAATATCAAATTCCTGTTATAATCTTAACCCAGATCTAAATTTTATCCCTATCCTACAATCTCGTGATGCGTGATGAGAGGTAAATGTCAGCAATCAGCATGAGTAATGCTCGTTACAATCCAAATCATGGTCCGACTTGATTCTCATTTAAATACTTCCTCAAAGTTAGATATGACCACCGTCCACTTGCAACATAGTCTACTGTGTGTATTATTGAACATGAGGATGATATTACGACAATCTTGCTTCTTTTAACAAAGAGAGAGAAAGTTGTTACTGCGCTCATTGCTTCGTTATAATATTAGAGTCACAATATCTTATTATTTAGTCAATGTGATTTCCATGCATAAATAGCTGAATTTTAGTAAAATTTTGGCTACTTTGCATTATATTTGGAATAACGCGAAAGTTCTACGCGTCCTTCGAATTCCACGGTCCATGATCCTGGTCGTTGCACCTGTGAAAGGGTGATTTCTACTTTACATGATTTTTACCTGCCAAACTCTATTAAAATGTTAAAAGAGAATTCCCATGATAAGATCATCCGAGATCTCGATGACGCAATATAGAATACCAGGTTATCTATAATTTAATCTTGGGTGTAGTTGCGTAGAATGACGTAGCAGTTGCTACGCAATTCTGGATGAAAATTCCAAAGTTTAAAGTTAGTCATTGTTAGTGCAGGCAGGTAGAGGTGTTTGGAGGTTATCACTCGTTCACTAGTTGTATTTTTACGTTGTTTTTAACTCACATTAAGTAAGATCGCGTGTAACTTTTCTAAATGCAGTTAATTTACTTTTGCTTTTTAGATGGAAAATTCTTTTTAATTAAACTTTGTAATAAGTTAGCACCGACACAGCAATCACGGTTATAATATCAGTTCTTCAGTTGATTCAAGAGAAAATTACTCGAGCTATAATTTGAATTTCTGCAGAACAAAAAGTGAAATAGAAATAAAATACCTTGCCATGTAACAGCATAATTCTGATAGGTTCGCTTTCTCATAACCATGCCTCCTACATTCTTACACAAATTATAGAAATTGAATTTTATGTAGTTGCCCAGAGTTATTCTTGTCGCATTTTGTATTGTTATATCGACTTTGGGTGTCGTTAGCCGACGTTTTTCAATTAATAAGATGATAGGTCATACTTCAGACAAGTTTAAATTTACATTGGAGTTATAGAATTTTGTTGACGTTTTTGTGACGCGAGCAAATTCCTGAATTTTAAGCTTCTTTGTGTTTTTCTTGACTCCGATAGGATACAATAAGGTCACTTCGTCTGAAGGGATAATTCAGTATTGTCCATTGTCTGTAATTTTCAGATCCACTCCAAATTTTTCTAACTTTCCCAATTTCGCGCTTTTTTAACACTACCATATATTCTAGCCTGAACCTGATCTTAAATTTTACCTTTCTGTGCTATTCATGATTTCCTGTTGATCAAACATTTCTCAATTTTTCCGCAAATAGATTACCAAAAATGTCTATTTCTAATTACCAGCAATTACAAGATTGCCATTTAACAAGCTAATTAAGTAATTAGCTAACAGCAAGATGACATCTTGTTTCCGAGTTTCCAGATCATTCATGTATCGGGAGACTTTTAGTAATGACATTTAGCCTGTCTATCTTTCCGTACTTATAGCTTTGTAACTTTGTTGTAGTATCAAACTGGACAAGTTTACCTCGTGCTGTCAGCTGTCTGGTCGTCTGTATATGCTGTGAAATGAGATTCGTCAAAAAGCTACAGTTTTGCTGTGTTATCTTTTGACAACATCTGTCATTTACTCATTTTATTTTAGTTACCGCGCTGACTGCTTTTTAGTAGTGTAACGTTGCAAATTGTTAGCGAACTCTAAATTCTAGCGTTACTTCTAATTCTAATGAGGAACATTTGACCGTTGTTTGGGACTGCGAGAACATTCTGAAAACACGTATGTGATTCAGGAAGATTTTCCACTCACGAGGGTAACCAGAAAAACGCATGTCGACGTTTTAGTTGCCTTAGATTCAGCAGACAAGAGTTCAGTAAGGCCAAGCGACCTAGAATCAGTGTTGATATTGTATAACAATTAAAATGTTCTACTTTTGTGATTGCTCCCTCAGATTTATATGCTCTCAATGCTATACAGTTAATTTGTGCTATGTAGCGTTAATTTCCAAACTTATCTACTCCTATTTCACATAGGATGTTAGTGAAACAATCCAGCTATAACAACAGAACTTGAGAAGAATAACAACAAGATGTCCAGGTTTATAATAGCGGAGACGCTGAACAGAAGTATCGACTATCCTGTTGTTGAAGAGGTGTTGTCTGTTGGGTACTACAGTGTAATCATGATCCTCGCTATCTTCGGTATGTAAGCTCTTAATAATGTCGGGTGTGAGGGTGTTTTTAGCTTGTTGTGTTGGGCAGAAAAATCTGTTTCAAACTGTTGAAACACAGTACAAATACAAGAAATTTGTTGGTTTGTATCTAAAAAATTGTATGAAAATTATCCACTATTCAACATCTTACCTATATTCCAATGTTTCAGTTATGTACCTTATATTCTGTAACCTAGGTAACACTAATATTCTGTAACTTAGGTAACACTTATATTCTGTAACATAGGTAACACTTATATTCTGTAACCTAGGTAACATCTTCATTATATACGCGACACTGAAAGTACGGGCTAGATCACACGACGCTATGACAATACTGTTAATCAGAGTGTTGGCAGTTAACGACCTCTTGGGGGGTGTTATTCTTTATCCTAACTTTATAATACTCCTCAGTAAAGGGTACTTCCCCTTCAGCGCCACCGTGAGTGCAAAAATTCATATTTAGTAGATCAAGTCTCTGATTTGCGCAGAATTGACAACCCACTGGTGTTACTTTTGCTACTATAAGCATCACTAATTACAAGCATCACTAATTACAAGCATCACTAAAACTACAGGTATCACTAAAACTACAAGCATCAATAAAACTACAACCATCAATAACTACAACCATCACTAACTACAAGCATCACTAACTACAAGCATCACTAACTTCAAACATCACTAACTATAAACTTCCTCAGTACTGTATAGTGTTGGGTATATTCGAGATCTACTGCCCCCTGTGTTCTACACTTCTTGTAATGACCCTAGTTCTTACCAAGGTTAGTAAAATCTATTTGATATCAGGATTTTTTTTTGAAAAAAAGGACACATTTGTATGCACGCGTGAAAACGTTGGTGTCAGTATAAATGATCACAAAACACAGTTGGACAGTTCCAGTTTTGCACGTAACGTTCCGTTATTACAAAAACAAACCTGGCTTCTTTGAAATACTAATCCTCCTCAGGTAGCTATGATTCGAAACCCCTTTCTCTCCATGGGAAACGCAAGGAAAATATTCTTGGTGTTACCTCCACTGTACATTTTGGGGGCCATCGCCCCAACGGGGGTGTTCTTTGACCTGGGACATTACATGTTCAGCCCAGAGCGAGGCACTTGCACATATCAGGTAAACAAACCCCACCGTGAACCCAGCTTAGAAAATTCTTCGATCGATCTCTAAACGCTAGATTTTCGCCGCAATGGCGAAATTTATAATTCAAAAAGATTAACTTTTTCTCGCTATACACTGTCCTCCGGTTTCCTCACTCTCATTGTACTCTCAAGAAGCTACTACAAAACACTAACTAACACTAAGACATACTCCACTTCAGTTCTACCCGCCCGGAATAAAAGAGAAGATATTCGTAATGACGTGTACGACCCTCTTTGTTATAATCCCGCTCTGTGTAATACTCTGTATGAGTATCTACATACTCAGGTTTATGCGACAGATGAGACGTAAAACTAAGTCCATGCAAGAGAAGTGTAACAGCCAGGTCAGACTTGTTCTCTAATTGTTCAGACTTGTTCTCTAATTGTTCAGACTTGTTCTCTAATTGTTCAGACTTATCCTTTAGGAAATCGCTTAGAGTTGCAACTGCTGTACTACGAGTCTTAAATTTTATGTTCATCCTGCTAAATTTGCTGTTTAATCATTATGCCACCTATCAACACACCTCCCTGTCGATTTTGCTGAAATTGTTATTTGTAACGACGTAGGTAAAAGCTATACGGCCGAAAGACAAAAAGTATTGGCTGTTCACGGTATGTTTACATGTAGAATGTGCTGCAGTTGCTATTTATAAAATGGATAAAAGTGGTTGTTATTGACCAGACATGTTGTCTATTATACGCTCCTTTTCCCCCAAGTTTTTCATTGATGAGACTGGAAAGTTTAGTTTTTAAGACGCATGAGCATTTATCAATTGTTAGTCTTTATTAGTAAAGTTTAGAGCTTTGATCATATAGTTGCAGTTAGAACAGCAAGCCTGATTATCTAACTATGTCTGGTCAATAGCTACTTCAATTGGCAACGTTTCTTTCGTTTCATCATTCATGCGCTCAGAACGTCCATGACGGCTTTATTCTGCTTCACTTAAAGCGAATGTGCCAGCTATTTATGTCTTCTTGTAGGCTATGTCACAGTCCGACCCATACATGTTTGGAATCTATTCACCCTAGCTTGTAAACTGTAAAGGATGTTTTACATGTTTCTTTATGTTTAGGTTTAAAGTTTCTCGAATTTGGCAATTTTGCATAAAGCTCTGTGGAATGTGATATGAAGTGTAACGTTACAGCTCCGAACACTTGTACTTATTTTACGCTTTACACTGCTTTTTTCCAGGCTAAACGAACAAACGACAAGATATTAAAGTCAGTGGTAATAGTGCTATTGGTTGTGGTGGCGTATGTCGTATGTTGGAGTATGTTCTTCTGTGTCACAACTGTTGCTTTCTTGATTGGTGGTGAAGATGGGCTTCCCAGGTAGTTTTACTGGACCCGCGTATCTTTGCTTTTAACTGAATAAGTTACTGGGCGTATCTAACTGAACAAATAATGGCAATTTATTGATAATTTTTCACTGATTATGCACTATCCCAATTTATTATTATATTTAAGACTAGATTTCCTCTCTTTCAGACAAATTCTACTGTGGCAGAAAGCTCTCCTGATGACAAACAACGCCGTAAACCCTATGGTCTACGTTTGTGGCAACAAGAAACTCCAGCTCGTCCTAAAGAACCTGATCTACAAAATCCGGGGGATTCAGCCTGTTAACCAGGACTTTAACTTTTCTACAATCGTACACGACACTAAGCCGACGTTCCAGCAAATCGGACGGAGTCTGACCGCCTTCCGCTCCAGACCGAGCCCGAAGATGGGGAGTGCAGCGAGGAGAGTTGTATCTGAGGTTATAGCTGAAAAATCTCCGGTAGGATCGCCTACTTTGGGAGCTATCAGGTGTGTAACTATGCCGGTTGTTGGTAGAGAAACTAAACGGAGCAGACGAAGAATAATGCGTCTGACTATTCCGGGCGATCTAACGGAGGAGATGAACAAGGAAAATGTTGACAGTACGGAAGTTATTTTTGTGGGAAATGGTTTAACTGGTCACATTGGTAAAGATAATGAATGTCTTCAGGAGAATAATGTTGTTCATGAAGAATCCTCGATCGTTCCTAATCAAAATTTCCAAGACGAAGTATACACTGATTGTCACGATGAAAATGTTTTAGTCGAGAGCGAGGTTTCGCCGACTGAAACTTGCCCTCCCGTTTTAGAAAACAATGAAAATAGTTTTGATCGTGTAAACGGAGTGGAATTATCTTGTCTTACATCCGACAAAGTTATTTCAAATCATGGTCCAGATTTTAAAGTTGGGGAAGCTACTGAGAAGATAAACGGTTCAATACCAAGTGAAGTTTTGTAGCACCAACCTCCGATCCAAACTTCATTTTTTACCTTATTTGTTTTCCTTTTTAGAAACGCTATGAAAACTTTTTATGAAAGCCGGCGGCGTTTTTTTGATAAGATATTTTGTAATATTTAATAACTTTTTACGATTTGAGAACAGAAATGCAACTTTTTATGACTTTTGCAAATATTACATTTAAAATATATTTACAAGTTGGCAAATTCCATCTCTATTAACTTAACAAAACTTGGTGAATGTTTCATTAAGCAATCTTAATGCAGCCTAATATACAAAATACAACATTACGTCCCGACACATGCATGTACATGTTCATCTTATTTGTGGGGAACATATTTCGTCCGACTAGAATGAGCTGCTATGAAGAGTATTCATGTGGAGTAGCAATGTTATCTACAGCATGAAGGGAAGATCTATGTTTTTCTCTCCTGTTCCGAAGTAAGCACTGCCGAATTTCTTTGTTCCGGGAACATGGTAGAAAGAATATCTGAAAATTGTATGTTTAAACTTCTTGCTGATGAAGTTAGAACTCAATCGCTCATTGAAAGAATCATAATTACAGTGCTATAGATGTTTTTTCATAATTCACGGTGCAACTGATAAGCACTAAGTTCAAACAAATGATCGAAATTTGAGGCTATACATACCCGAGCCAGAGCAGACTCTTGAGGATGATTAGGCCGCCACCTCTCTCTGGATGAAGTGCCCAGCACCCCTTCGGTAGATCGTGTTCCACGTGCTCTAGGAAGTCTATACTCTGGTCTAGAGTTGCCTGAGTGGTATAGTAGCTATAATGATTCGGTGGAATCAGATAAAAACTAAGATAAATCATGCTTATGGAAGATTCAATAGCATTGAATGTGGGATTAATGTAAACATGTGACCACAGTTCCTTGTTAATATCAATCGTGTCGTAATCAAACCTTAGCTAGCAGATTGATTTTGTCTGTGTTAGGTGTATTTCTAAAATGGAAGTAAGAGCATAGTTTTTTGCAGTCCAAGTTGTTCAATCCTTCGAAACTGCGGTTAGTCACGATTTTCCCGGTTGCCGTTTTTACGTAAGCCCCTCTTGGCACAATGTGGACTTCTCTGTCTATTTCATCGATCACTGCTGCTAATCTGTCCTCTTCCTTTACCAATACCTGTAAAAGATTACTGTCAGCTTTCCAGGCTGCGGGAACTTACTGTCAGCTTTCCAGGCAGCAGTCACGTTTGCATGTGCGCGCGGCTTAATATTTGCTCGCCTTAGCGACGGTTGCTATGGAAAGCTCTCATAAATGGTGTATTCTGTGACTTTCAACATGTCAGAGTTTTAGCGCGCTCCGCAAACGTAGAATTAAATTGCGACTGGATAAACGGTTAACGTTTCCATCGAGTAACTATACTGAATAAATAAGCCTCTTTACTGTTTATACGGAGCGACTTACAGGTATGTGTATACATTTTTCATAAAACTTACCGTGTTAGTTTCTTCCTCAGCTTCTTCACCTTCTCCGACAATTTTAACATCAATATACTCGTACTCGTACGTAGGATCGCCAATAAATCGGCCGCTCAAACTACGGCACATTTGGGCTCGAGAATCTGCCAGAATTGGCAACATGCACCACTTCATACAGTCCTGACTGAAACAAGGCGTACATCAGGCAATGAAGTAATTGTAAAACTGGGCACAGGAGCATATTGAATCGTTGTTTATCAATGGAGATTAAAAGGAGAAAGGTCTAAAGATCATATTCAAAACTTCTACACAAAATCACAATGTTTAAACAACCACAAATACCTTATACAAGGTATTACCTGTACAAGAATTTACGATCCTGGAGCTCATTTCCCTTTCCGATGCCCGAAGCAATGAAGTAAGATTCCTTGATGCCGACTATTTTACCCCAGAAGTGAACTTCGTGGAATTTCTGGGCATTTTGCAGCATGACCAGAGAAGTCTGTAGTGCTGCCTTCTGCTCTGTGCTCAGTAGGATCCCCGTACTGGCTAGGTACTCAATCGAGAGTGTCAGTCCTTCGCTGTTCATTGCTACTATTCTGGGAAGACAAATGTAAATAATGTTAAAATCTGGGCTGCTTAGATTGTGAAAAGCTTCATGACTAGTGTAAAATCGACTTGATTATATGTAGTTGAATTTGTTTCACAAAAACGATTATCAGAAAGTTCTAAATTATATACGATACAAGTTAGTTAGTTACATAATAAGCATTAGTTAGAATCATTATTATATCAATTTTGTAAAAGAAAATGCAAGATAAATTTACAATAAGAATCACAAATAACAATTGATTGAGGACAGAAGGTATTCAAGATTTTACGATAACTCAATAACATTATTTCTTTTACCTTTTTTTACCAGAGTATGCAAAAGTTCACAGTAGAAACTTGATCAACAATAAAATATCTAAAAATCGTCTGGGAGAAAAATATAATAAAACACATGCAAAATAAAACATTACGAAACTGGACTGAACTTCGAATATAACCCAATATTAGTTAAGTTCTTGTATTTAAGAACATTTTAGTACCCATAATCCAGCTCGTTCTCATTAAAACTGAGTTCCTGACTCCACTGATATAGTTGACTCGCCTCATTTTCCCAGTCCTCATCATCTGACATTGTAACATTTAGCTCCGGGAAGTAACTTGGCCCTGATTCCTCCTTCGTGTAAAATGTCGTGTTACCATTACCCGTAGAAAAGTCTTCCTGGCCGGCATACATTTTGCGCATCCGTGCAACGCGTCGTCGCGCCTGCTGCGATTGCCTGGCAGACTGTGATCCACTGGCTTTTTTCCGTTTATATTCCAGAAGTCTCTTAAGACAGTCATGTTGGGCTGGCTGGGAAAACGGCATAACCCTGACAGGAAGTGACGGGTAAATTTCTCGGAGTCGATCTGACCGCTTACCATTGTTGATATAATCCACCACGTCATACAACACATCCTTCCTAGACAGATTCTCCAGAGTCAACTCCCTCCACTGGTTATGTCTTCCACCTAGATAGGACGGCATCTCGTCCTCATGGGCCTGCAACATCATGTAGTCTCTGAGGGTGGCCACGTCGAAATCGTCTGTTATTGCTGACTTTTGGGAGGCATCTTTTATCAGCTGGTCGTAGTACTTTCTGTTACCCATTAATTTGAGAGCGTCTTGTGCTGCTTCAGAGTCAGCACGTATCATTTTCTTGCCGCTGATGTATTTTGATGTAGAGCTTCCCACGCGTACAAACACTTTGAACATGACGATAGGAGGAAATTCCTCGCCCCCGAAACGGAACCTGACTTTAGCGCTTATGGTAGGATCGTTAAGAACTGATGCCTCGTTGGGGTTTAACTTTTTCAACACTTCGTTGGTTACTGAGTTTTCGGCACTGCAAATTGAGCGTTTTAAAACTTTGAACATTCGACGATCTCTGAAGGAGCACCAAGCACGCTCAATGGCACGTATGGCATGTTGGCGTTGGATGTTGTACTGTGTATCGTCTGTTATCTGCGAATTGTAATCGTCGTCATCGTCCATCCTGAACGATTAATGTCGGATTTCTGATGTGGAGTAATCAATGTATTCTTTATATTTCCTACAGTAAATCAACAAGTTAAGGTCATCACTCGCAACCAATAAAGTAATAAACATAAACCCGTAATGATATAAAAATATGTTAATTAAAAATCCATAAAGATAAAAGAGGTATGATGCAGTACGAATTGATCTTCACGGCCAAACAAATTCAATTAACTTATCAGCAATCAGCATAAATATCCACTTTCTCTCGATTTCGCAGCACCAAATAAAATCATCTGTTCTTTTATTTCAAATTTTTCCTACTTGTTAAGTTCGATACAATCTGAAAAGGCGATAAGATAAAAACTATACTGCTGAGCTGCTATGGTTCAACCTTAGGAGCAGCTTCTGACAGTTCTGAAGGATGAAACTCTATGCAACAAGACCAATAATTGACATTCAATCCGATGCAGAGGTTCAAAATGTTACATCGTCCATCATCATGGTTTTTGTGGTTATAATGTCTTTCAACCATTTCTCCCTAAACACTGATTTTCCAGGGGTATGAATTAATCGCTGTGCTTCTAAAACGTAGAATATTTCAGCATCTTTTTTGCTGATATCAATTGTAAAATACACCGCTGCTGTGGCAGATGGGATTGGTTTTCGTCGAGTTGGAATGCTCCATTTGACTCTGAAACAAAGAAATGTTAGAATTCAAAATTTTATCATATCAACAATACCTCACGTATTATGAACTGCACTGTTTATGGAGCCCCTTTGTTTACTAGACCAACTAAACAGGATGTTTTGATCTTGGATCAAATGGATGGTTTGGCTTGTTGCGAAATCTCAGCTTCAGGCAGTACAGTGCATTACATACGTAGCCTTAACTAATCTGGCATAGAACTAAAAGCTGTGTTACCGAGTGTGAAATTGCTCACGGAAGTAACCGAAAAAAATGAAAAGCCGTAAGGTGTGTTGCACCTTACAAGCTAATGCTACCTTCCTTGGATCCCTTCTGGTGACTGGTGAGCTAATAAAGTAAAACTTCTTTTAAAAGCAGCCAATTAAAATTTACAAAGACTTGAATTTTTCCATTACTTCTTAGATCTATCCTGTCAATAATTAATGACAGTGATTAGCCTTTGACAAAAAGCCAATGGAAAATAGTCACAGCAAAGTTAAAAATAACCATTTTCTGACCTGAATTGGAGTTGGGAATCAGTCTTTTCCAGAAAATCTATACAATAAAGCCAACATTCATTGACATCCCACTTTTTGACAATCTCATCGACTAATTTTATTCCGGACTCTTCAGTAACCTCGCTGGACGACACCATTACTTGTCATTTGTTTACACCTAATACGGTTATTATTGATTACATAAGTACAAATTTCATAATAATAAATTTGCATTTGAATTATGAATTTGAATTTGATTAAGATTAACACAGCAATACCGAAATTAATTACCTAATGGTTCTCCATTAAAAACAAAATATCATTTATATAAAAATCATTCAATTTAAAAAAATATCATTGTACCTGGTTCAAGCCAGGGGTGTCAATACAAGGGGCCAGCTGAGGGGACGATGGCCCCTCTCCCTCCAAGATTTTGCATGGGAGCAAAGCATTTTTTGCCCCCACCACCAATTTTGGCCAAACCCCAAAACTTTGGCCCTCCAAAAAATTGTGACCGTCCAAAATGTGGCCCCCCATCCACCTTCCCACATATGTTGGCCCCATCTTAAAAAGTCTGGCCCTTGATTTATTCCAACTTAAGCCGAATAAAAAGCACTAACACAAGTCTAATTAAACTAAGAAATCTCATAAGTGTCACTTGACTGACTGGCTACAGAGTCGATAGTAGCTATAGGCCTCCCATATTATAGTTTTATCACATGGCCAAGTGATTCTTAAGAATTGCTGTTTTAGTAGAAACACAGGGATATGTTTTGATGCAAATGTATATATATAAGAATCACGTGGCTTGGGCATTGGCAACAAGTCATATATCATGTACATTAGCATTCAATACTTGATTCTTTGAACATTAACTTTGTTTCCTTTTAAAAGGCTTTTAAGTGTGGGCTACACCTACTATGTACCCTTAGATCTCTGAGGCTGCACTTTGTATACCCAATTAACCTGCTTACTGCTGTGTTACTACTTACAAGAATCAGTCATTCGCCTAAATTCCTAATGGCATTAATATTATGGTAGAAAGAAAGCAAACCAAACCCCTGAAATTGGGAACAATTCTAATGACAGCCAAGTCACAGTAATTGAGGATACCTATAGTAATGAGAGATGTTGTGAACTGAGTTCACCTGACCCCCATCCTCTTCATATAAATGAGGAATGTACAGCGAGAACTTATGGCAAAAATAGGTATTTTCAAATTGATTGACAGGTTAAATTTGTATTTGTATTTGTTATACCTGCACACTAACTTTACCGTCACTGGCGTGTATGTATAATTGATCGTTCAGCCTCCTGTAATTGGCCGTTACACTTCTTTAACATGTGGCTGATGGAGTGTTTGAATGAAAATAAATATAAGATAAAAAATATACAACACAGACAAAGGATTAATCTGACATTATAAAAGTCAATAAGATTAAGGTCTAGTTCTGAGATCTTGACACTTTTATTTTTCCCGAACCCCCTTACTGCCATCAATGTAGTTTTAAGGAGCTCAAATATAATGGCTCTCAACCAAATGTCTTCCTACACTGCCACCATTGACATCAGGGGAAAACGTGGGATTTTATATAAGTTTGTAGTAGTGTGCTCGGTGTTGACTCTTGCTTTAAGAGCCTGCACTGTCTGTCCTAGATAACACATATCGCAAAGTTGACTAGTAAGAAGGCAAACTACATTGTAACTGACACTGGCATTGATTTAGCTTTCATTCCGTTGACAGAAACTGGTATCGAGAGGATTAATTGTTTATCTTGAGACAATTATTGTTTATCTTAATTAATTAATCCCTAACATAAATTTGACGAGATTATATCTGTTGACTGTTCGCATTCAGTTTTGAGCTGCAAGCTGAGTCCTACTCAGTACTCAGGTATCGCCCTGACAAACATAAGTTTAAAGTATTCATGTGATCTTGCTAAAACGTTCACCTAACCAGGTGTTAACACACGCTATGCGGGCAGCTGCTTGGCAGCTAAAATAATAGAGCTCGGGTTAGAGCAACTAAAAACGTACATCCCTGTGCGGAAGCGTGAAGCAAAAGTAAAACTCAAAATAGTAGAATTCAAAATTTATTTTTCAAAGCTAAGTAACTTAGTTAAGTAACAAAGCTAAGTAATAAAGCTAAGCAACTTAGCCAAAGAACTTAGCACAAAAGCTCACACATGTGCGCAGCGTCCTGATAGGGCGTGAGCAGCACGATTCACAGGGCTATGTTGGCTTAGCAATCAGTTTGCCTGGGGATTAAGGTCTTTGTTGAAACCTAGATATGTAATAAGTACACTCATCCCCCGATTAACCCGGCCCCGATTTACTGGGTCACCTGATTTACCAGGCGTCTTTCCTTTCCCCCCGAAATTTTAGCTAAAAATTTTTTTCAAACTGTTTTTAAAAATTTTGCTGCAATGGAAATTTATGATGATTAACCAAGAATAGAGTTGTTGGATCGTTTCATGTCGTAGTGTGTAGTGGTAACTACGTATGACACACTAGCATTAACAATGCAAGCGTTACACCTTGTTAGCTCAACAGCCTGGTGTTCTCGTAGTATCACATTGGCCCTTATGGTACTGCTTGACATCAGTGCTCGGATGACTGGATCTTGCCCTGTCAATGCAAGGATGTGATGTGATCGCATGAAAGGAAAAGAGTACTGTAATGTGATACACTACAAGAATATGTAACATAAGGTATCATACTAAGCTCTGGAACAATTTGCCCAGTACAAACTCCAGTATTTCCAGGCCAATTGTTAAATTTGGTTGTTAATACTATGTAACACAGTTGGACTAACTCTTTGTACTTATTAAACATTGTTCCAATGACAAAAAGATGGTATATAGACACATAAGAGACAATTTAGATCCAATTTCCGGCCCCAAATGGCACTCCCCCGATTTACCGGGTCCCCCAATTTACCATGCATTTTTGCTTGCCCCTGAAAAGCCCGGTAAATCGAGGGATGACTGTAATAAGCTAAGCTCGATGAGACATTGCGACCCATTTTTACATTCCCCTTAACATGTTCATGCCGACATGATGTTTAGTTCAATATCTTGGTCGTGCAGTAACGCTAACATTTGTACTTGTGATTATTATATCTTGTCCAATAAAAGAGACAACATGTGCCTATTTGACTAAATACGAATACGTGGGGACCTTATCGAAGCTTTCAAAGCAACTAGTGGTTTGACTGACTATGGGCCAGGTTTGTTTAAAATGAGCAGATCTGGTCGCAATCTTGTGTCATCCAATAGATGTTGTAAGTAGTGTTACTAAAGTAAAGAATCTTCATTGTTCTTTTCTTCAGAGCGAGTTTTTCCATTCTGGAACAAGCTCCCTCAAGAAGTAAAGAATTCTTCATCTTGTTTAAGCTTTAAAATGAGTTTAGA
>JH153269.1:0-28771 GCA_000226015.1 Mnemiopsis leidyi
CTCTACTACAGGTACTACCGCCTCGTCACTCGCTCTCTACTACAGCTATACCGCCTCGTCACTGCCCTCTACTACAGCTATACCGCCTCGTCACTGCTCTCTACTACAGCTATACCACCTCGTCACTGCT
Organism: Mnemiopsis leidyi; assembly: GCA_000226015.1. Classification (NCBI taxonomy): domain Eukaryota; kingdom Metazoa; phylum Ctenophora; class Tentaculata; order Lobata; family Bolinopsidae; genus Mnemiopsis; species Mnemiopsis leidyi. Next base: position 131 of record JH153269.1, read on the forward strand.
CTCTACTACAGCTACATACTGACAGGTCCCTATAAATATAATAAACACCAATCTAATAGCCCTTAACACTCGCAGCTTCTTAGTTCTAAAGACACTCCCGAGCAATGCCCAAGCAATTTACAGCAGTCGGCGGCAGCCACACACCCTGTCCGTCTCTTGGTATTAGCTAAACTATTGAAACGACATTGTGTGCTCTGCCAGATATCGTTCTGAACTGAGCTGATAATTACGGGGTAGGCCCAGCAGTCGGGACACAGACGGCAAGTAGGCAGAGCGTAGTCTTGAAAGTTAGAATACCGCCCAGAAGCGGGAGTATTTTCTTGTGTTGCAGTTTAGGAGGCGTTTTGGGTAGCTCTTTTATTTGTCTAAGGAAGCTCTTTTCAGTCTTTGCCAGGCGTTCGATTTCTTGACGTACCTATTTAAATATTAAATGACAATTTTGTGATTTGTCAACCTCTTCTGTTTAAAATATTCAGAATTCTGTGGAAATTTTCTGAGACAAACGGTTTCTAAACCACTTACCTTCAAAGTACCAGGGTAACGACCCTTAGCATTCAGCGCCTTGCCGTAGCTCTTTGCCTTAATATACCTATATGTGCTCTACTGCTTATATGCATATATATGCATGGGGCACATCTTAGTAGCAAGCCAGCATTGTAGCAAATTGAAATAACAATCTTGAAGGCAGAGTTTGGCTTGCTTGAAGAATAGATATTGTAGAGAGCAGCTCGTTCCTCGACATGGTCGTTACTTCGACAAAAAACTTGTTACATATTGTTACCATGACAACTCGCTACAGATTGTTACAGTGACCACTGGCTACAGATCGTTACAGTGACAACTCGTAACAGATTGTTACCATGACAACTTGTTATAGATTGGTACTATGGCAACACGTTAAAGATCGTTAACATGACAAGTCGTTGCAGATCGTTACCATGACAACTCGTTACCATGATAGCTCCTTACAGATCGTTACCATAACACCTCGTTATTGATCGTTACCATGGCAACTCGTTACAGATCGTCGCCATGGCAACTCGTTACAGATCGTCGCCATGGCAACTCGTTACAGATCGTTATTACGACAATTCGTTACAGATCGCGTTACCATGAGAACTTATGACCGATCGTTACCACCCCTGCACAGATCGATATATATACACGTGCAATTCTACTTTACTACTTTCAACGAGAAATTTGAAAGGCGATAGCTAAATGCTAATTAAGCGATTTAAAAGTTACATAAGGGCTAAAATCATCAATCATGAGCTACCTTTCAAACGTTAAATTTGCCGCCTGCTTAAAATTACCAAAAATTTGAATGATAATAAGAGCCTCGAGTTAAACGGTGAACCATCAACAATTATGGCAAACTGGCTCTTAACTAGCTTCAATTCTTTAATAGATCCAGAGTTGAATCATGAACCTTGCGTTGTTACTGTTAGCAGCTTTGTCTTCCTTGTAACTCTAGGTGCGAAATTCTATAGAAACAGGTGAAGTTGAAATTCGTTAAATGATTTAACTCTTTTTTTCTAAATTAGAAGCGTAGTTCGGTTTTGTTTTCGTTAATTGAGTTTTAGCTATTAAGAATATCTACTGGCAACCGCATCGGTATTTGGTCGAACTTCAAAGTGGCTTAATAAATATAAGGATACTTTAGCGCATTTTAGTATTATTCCATTATATACGCTTTATTTTTCTAAAAACCGTGCAATTAATGAAATATCAATGGAAACATCAACAGCCCAACCCAGGAAGTCTAGCGTGGGGGTGCTGATCATGGGGCCCTAGAGGCATCCAGATCATGGGAGCCTACTATGGCACCTCAGGGTTGGGCTGGTTGCAACCTTATAAAATGAAAAACAATGAAAAAAGAAGACTAAAGCTTAAAAGCAGAATACGAAATTTAATTGATAACATTTAGCGCCGAAAGCATTTGTCTATGGGCGACATTCAAGGAGCATGAATCGATAAGGATATTAACTGCAAGAAATAGTTCACGTTTATTCACTGCTCAACTATTTGATACTATGAAACAAATCTTGTCAATGAACACTGACAGTCATATAAAACTGATGTCCAAATTTATGTGTATCACTCGCTTCACTCAGAAATTAAATCCGACTATATCAAATTTCAGATTTGAAACAATTATTAACTTCTTATCATGCCAAAAACTTACATTCTCTTTTTCATAGTTTATTTTGAGCACGGTATTCGTGGGGAGGTTTTGTAAATTTGTTTTTGACACATGACAGTATTTCTCAATAATAATTGGTCGTACTTGCCTCCACATTGGCCGATCACTGTCAAACCAAATTTGCGACACATCGTTCTCTAATATCTCTATAGACAATTTGCGACACTTCCCCAGGAGTACCGTTATCTATCACTGTGTAAACCTCGCTTCTCCCAGGTGTGGTTATGGGAACTCAAGGCACTAAACCTTGTTTCTCCCAGGTGTGGTTATGGGAACTCAGGGCACTAAACCTTGCTTCTCCCAGGTGTGGTTATGGGAACTCAGGGCACTAAACCTTGCTTCTCCCAGGTGTGGTTATGGGAACTCAAGGCACTGTACTCGTGTCTTCAGCCCTCTACGGCAACAACGACGAGCAGAGTCACGGTGCTCTTCTTAACCAGAACAAATATGATGTGAGTAGATTCCTTCTTATTCATTGGAATTCGGTATTTTTTGTACAGCTTAGAAAAATTGTGGTTGTTTTTAACGTAATTAATTAAATAATTTTATAACGGTCTTTGGAGTCCAAATTTTATAACGGTCCAGTCGTCAGCTATATAAGCTGTTAGGCTGACATATATAATATTGTGAACAGCATACCATAGCTTTTACCTAAAATATAAAATTTTTTGTTAGAAGATAAAGGACAATTGATAGAGGTTTTAATAAAAACTTTAATCCAATATGTATTATGACACTGAATATAGGAAAATCCACCATTAGATCTCGATGAATTTAGCGCAAACAAAGCTCAATGGAAACATCACTTTTATCGTCACTAGAACTCCGTTTAATTTCCTGACACTAAAAGCTTTTAGCTTAATTAATAGTACTCCACCCCTACCTTTTCAAACTTCACAAACGCACTAATTACTCTTTCTTTCTCACCAAATCCTTCATTTCACCCAACACTTCTTCCCCATTTTCCAACCTGAAGTTTACTTGCACCAGTGGCGTAACGTAGCAGGTCTAGCCAATATGGCGCCCCTCGGCGATGAAAATGCGCCTCTAATTGGCGCCCCTGGTTTAAGGGCTTACTGGGATCAATTTGTGAAAAAATGGCCGAAAAATCTTAATAAATAGTGAAGTTATTAAACCAAACAAGCGATTTTGCTAGTCGCGCAGTTAATCTTGCAAAATTGTCCCATATTTTTTATGACGATTTGGCGCCCCCTGAGGTCGGCGCCCCCCGGCGTAGCCGGGGTGGCCGGGGCATCGTTACGCCGCTGACTTGCACCCTGGTGTTATTTTGCTGAAATATGCCAGATGTCGTTTCCATCAACGCCTCCAGGGCGCTAGAGCACGACACCGACCAGTACATGCTACTCGGTCCTCAGCCTCAGGTAAAAAGTGAAAATCACTTCGTTTTTGGTTTAATGATTTACACGCCCATGTACGTGTAATGGGGATGATTTTATGCTAATATCTCCATAATTGTTGGGCGGGGTGTTCGAAAGAAGATAAATACGGTCATGTGAATGACGATCTGGTTTTCATGACGTTTTTGCGTTTGTTAGACGATATCTTTGAGTGTTGGGTCTGATGAAAGTATGACTGGAGGTAAGATTATCTATCTTGGTATTTTTGTAGAATCTTCCAGCATTACAACTTCATATCTGATGAGATCGTTTGAACTGTATAAAATCAAATCAGTTTAAGGATTGTTCACGTAATTAGGAGAGACGGATAGCATTCTCATACAAAACGGTTTTTGTGGGGAAGTGTCTTAAATATATTTTGACACGTGATTTCAACAGTAAAGGGAGGTGTCGCAAAACTGTTTGGATTTAAGTGTCTCAATTTTTAAAAGACATCTCCTTGCAATTAGCATGTTGATTGAGACACCTCCATACTCTAAATTCAAAACAATTTTGCGGCTCATCCTTACCTTTCCGTTTTAATCACACCTCAAAACAGATTTGAGACAAAGTCCCACGAACATTGATCGAACATTGATTGTCTAAGAGTAGAAAAATATCTATAGTCAAACCATAAACATGTCTCATAAAATTACAAGGCTAGAAAACATACTCATGTAGATTGTCGGAGTTGTATGTTTAAAGGTTTGGGATAAAACGACGCGGACAATGCAGCCAACATGCAAATATTCAGGCGACAAGCAAATTAGTCAGTCGACAAACAAATAGTCAGCCGACATACAGAAAGTCAACCGACATGCAAATTGTCAGCCGACAACAAAAAGTCAGCCGACATGCAAATAGTCAGCCGATATTCCGACAAACAAAAAGTCAGCCGACATACAGATAGTCAGCCGACATGCAAATAGTCAGCCGATATGCAAATGGTTATTAGTCATGAATAAAGGAGATAAGTTGTTAATGCTTTAATGGGAAAAGAAATTATAATATTTCAGTGTTTTTATGGGCCATAATCAATTGTTATAAGTTTGTAAGGAATTCGTAAAACATTTAAGTTGAATTTTCAAAAATAATCAAATCAGGGGGACAAAACATCTACAAAAGCTCCAGAACTGGTTTAGAACTTCTTCTAAAAAGTAATTGAAGAATTTCTTCTAGACAGATAATTAATCTCACTCCCAAAATCACTCTGATTTATGGAGTAATTAGCAATAAACAATTCCTCAACGTCTGTCTCGTGACCGATCTAAAAAAGACGGAGATGAGAGACTTGAGCAGGATAAGGATATTTCCCCGGATCTTCTAACGCTTTGATTGTCAACACGTAGGGGAATATCAGGGAAATGATAACTTTTATTGCCTTGCTCTCCCGTGTTGGGTTGCATCCTTTTCTCCACGCCCGGCTGTCTGCAGTGCGTTGTGTCTGTAACTTAAATTGTTGTACTTGTTAGTTGTCACTGGTGCTGTTGTTATAGTTTTTACTTTTGTTGTTGTTAGTTGTAATTTGTCTTGTTAGTTGTTTGTGTTTTGTTAGTTTTTTGTGTTGTTGTTAGTTCTTTTGACGGGGCGGTGGAAGAGATCTGGTCGACATGCAGGGGTCCGCTCTAGCTACCTGCATTAACAGAGTGACAACAGTCGCGGTCAGCACCAATCTCATCAGCTGCCTTGTAAGTATAACTGTGTAATTGTAGGGTAGGTAAGTAATTGTAGGGTAGGTAAGTAATTGTAGGGTAGGTAAGTAATTGTAGGGTAGGTAAGTAATTGTAGGGTAGGTAAGTAATTGTAGGGTAGGTAAGTAATTGTAGGGTAGGTAAGTAATTGTAGGGTAGGTCATCTGGTAAGCGAAGTAAATCTTCATGACTGAAAATGTACATCTTCGATATTTTTTGTAGAAATCTGTTATAAGAAAGACCGCCTCACAAACCTTTAACAATCTGTAAAAATATTCTTTAGTATCCTTGACTAATTGTTAATTAACTGAGTGGAGACAAATACAACTACGCTAGATGTCTTAGTAAAGACTCTCAAGTTAACGGACTATACTCCGATGACCTACTTTTAACGCTAAAATATTACGTAAATGTGAAGAATCCATAGCCACAGCCAATAACATAGACGAAAATCAGTGAAACAGGCGATATGTTTAATTCAACTTAGTACCTATATCACAAACTACCACACATGTAACCAATCACATCGCGACATCACCTGTCATTTCATTCAACCGCGCACGTATATTCTTATATACACGTGTATATCACAACATCTACATTAGCTAGATTCACAATCAAGGCCGCAATCTTGACAACTCTGGCTTCCAGATCGCAGAGTTAACTTTTCAAGCTTCTTCTGTTCACTGCCCTAATTAACACTACAGACCCGCACTGAGCTGGATACACTTTTTCAGATCTCGACACTGTCTACAGTTTCTCCTTATTTTTCCGTAGAAAAAAAGATCGCCGATTGAAATTTAAATTAGTATTTGTATTTGTGCGATGTTTTCTTTAAATGGAAGAACGGACTTTACTCATGACTTGTAGGAGCCACAACGTAGTACTTACTTTACTTTTCATGTTTAACAACGTGTGTACTAATTTTAGATAGACGAGACATTAGCTCCAGCCTGATGGCCTGATCAGTTAATAAAGTTTAAACCAATTCTGAAGTCATCTCCATTAATCGGCCCGGAAACCTTGGAATTTAATCTACAATAGTCCCACAATTCTATGAAATTGAGAATAAAACAGTAAGGTAAAGGATTATTAATTATAGACGTGTTTAAATTTGAGTTGGGACCAAGCTGAGCTGCTTTAATTCTAGATTCAAATTTATACAGATTAGAGGACTTGTTACATAATACTTTATACAAGACTACCACACTTCTCATCCTTTAAACATGCCAACTTTAATTAGCATTTAGAGCAGGCTTCACCACGAAGTTCTGGGGGCTCGTGCATAAACTTTCCTTGTGTTTAACTCTTGAATACATGCAATCGTAAGTTGCTGAAACTCACCCCGTCTCTCTCTCTCCCCCTACTAAAGGTCTCGGCCTAATGAGGGAACACTCCATGGGTACCAGCTAGCAGTTCGGTATTGTCCTTACACGGGGTTCAAGCTATCGAGCTATTGTGCAACGACGCTCGATCGTTTTCTACCTTCCTTTTCCTAGCTGCAGGGTGATGCGCCAAATACCAATGATGAGAGCTGGTGTATGTGAGATCTCGACGTTTTAGAGGCTAGAATGAGAGGGAGAGCGCGAGGGAGAGCCAAGCACTAAGCAGCAAGGGTGAGAGTGTGTGAGTGTACGATTTTACGTGGTTATGTTATGTAGACTGTTATATTTTCGAGGTGCCCATTGCAAGACGAAATTTGTTGGTTTTAAGTTTGATGCATCAACCTGTTCTCTAACGCTATTTGTTAATGATTCACTGCACCATTGAAATAATATATCTTCTGATACTGATCTCCAATAATGCATTAAATTTTGCCTAATGCGATGATAAACTTTCCAATCGGAATCACGATGGGGCTGATTAATCACACTAATTTTTCCCAAAACCAAAAAAGCTTTGGTTGTATTGTTGCGGCAGAGTTTTCTTCAATAGTCGATACTCGTTAACACTTTTAAACAGTAAATGACTAAAATGTCTTAGAACCTTAGAAAAGATTAATAAAGATGAAACTTGTTCGAGATGATGATATTTTAAAGAAATCTCAATAAGAGTGATGACAGATCATCATGATGCATGTTGTTGACGTATTTTCAGTATTTTCCATTTCGAGTAGGATTAGACAGTGCTGTGTTGCTATTTCGTTATCGGCTGTTTTCTAGCGCAGATAGTTTATTATTTTGCTCCCAGAAAGATGAATTAAACATGTGCTTAGTTTTTTTGATGAGAGGAAACTCAACAACTGCACTAATTAAAAGATTCTTATTACACCGTAATTTTCGAAATAGTGATTCGATCGCCGCCTTTGATCTGATTCTTCTACAGGAATTTTATAGTTCAACCCTTTTCCAGATCTCCATGGTGATCATTCTATCAATGGAATTTGATAAATTTCCGAAATTTCTAGAAGACTGCAGGACTGTCGTTGTCAAGACTTTCATGTTTGTCGGAACAAGCTTGAAGAAAATGTTCAGAACTATGCGTATACAGTCAGACGTGGATAGATAATTTTGTGAATATGTTTGTACTACTATGTATTGAGATCCCTAGCAGTATAGTAACATAGCCTTAAACGTTAGAGTTGCTAACATCATGTATGACACCACAAATACCCGTCAATTTGAACTACCAGGCAAATGTCCTCGTTACCTATGCATATCCAACTACCTTATCTAAACTTTTGATTTTAAACGTCAATCTAAGTCCATTTAGAGTATTTGACTAAGTACACAACTCCTCAGAAAATACTTTTCTTTGAAATTAAATGTTATGCACTTTAAGTCAACTTCTTAAGTTCGACAGAATGTAGACTCTGAAAGTCTGGCAGTCACTGAACGCTAATTATAAATAAACCTTATAAAGTATGTTATGTATATTTAATTCAATGTCAAAAAAGTAGATGAGCAATGTAAATGAGCGATATCATATTAATATGGAAATTGAAATTAAATATGGAAATTGAAATTAAATCAGACACGGAATTAAATCACTTTGTTTGAAACTCTGTAAGTACTAGATTAAGGTATCATGAACAAAGTTGATCTATGACAGATTTTGAGACATCAAGACATAACAATTATTACATACCCTTAATCACTACATTCTCAATTGATAATGAGCCATATGTTCTGTAATGGGGGTAAATCTTAAAGTACATAATGTCGGCACCAGTCTTACAATCTACTTCAAACTTCAGAACTTAAGGAATTTCATCAATTCCTGTACTGATTCAAACAAATCTTCGGAATCCTAACTTCTCCCTTCTCTAACACTTCCTGTTACTATTGGCCCAGTACTCCAGTAAAACAGATAGTACAAATACAACAAGGTTAATGTTACAGTCCCGGCCTAGTTACCCAGGGGCATTACGTAAAGTAAAAGTGCATCTTGGGCAGCTCGGGCAAGTGTATTCTGTAACATTGTTCACTTAGCAGTGCAGGCCTGGAGATACTTTAAGAGCACACATACACCTTTACATTGTTCCTACACCAGGCACATTAGGATATGGGGCATTGAATCTTCCTGCGTGTTACTCACCTTAGATACTGCAGCTGCATGATACTTAGGCCCATTAGTGGTTTTAGGACAGTTGGGAATCCCTCCCCTCCACTACATACCAACATTGTTTTGGTGCAGCATGAACCACTTTCGTCCAGTTTATATTTATCTAACTGGGTTTAAGTTTGTTAATTATGTAATAGAGTTTGTTGAGAATTTAGGTGCAATTTCTCGACTTAGAGGAATAGATGCGATATTTCATGTGTTGAGGTGCCTTACACATAAATTCCTGTACCAAAACATAGCTTAGCATAGCTGCCTCATGACAATTGTCGCCATCGCATTGCTTTTACAAATATTTGTCCATCCTTTGGAACAACGAGCTTATTGTTCCTCTAAATAACAATAGAATTTAGCATGACTAGCTTCGCCTGTTCTTGTAAGTGATAAATATGATAAAATTCCATAATGCTATATCTTTTCCATGCTATATTTTTAGTGAAAATTGAACTTAAATGTTCATTATGTGGCATCGTGTTAATTCCAAAATGAAAATTAATGAGAACTGATCTCTCTTGCACAGTTTTACTGAACCAGAATTATCGGTAAAAGAGCATTTAAAAATTGCATTTCTTAAGAAAAACGATTGGAAAAAGAGTAAGAAACAATAATCGCTGTTTTAAAAGCTAATTAAAAAGTATAAAAAATACTCCATGGAAATGTGCAAATAGCTGTTACATGGTGGTACCCCGGTCGTATCAAATCTGATGAGACATATCAAAAATTAAAAGTTGCAAGTTTCTTACGTTTTTAAGTGTAAAGTTAACGCTTCATTTTAATGATGTGTCCATGTCCAACGACCTTATGTATAAAACCATTAATGCGTGATTTAAAGACTTACATATCTACCGGTAAGAGTCATCAAGAAACTTTAGAGCTTGTGAAATGTTTCAAACTTAACATCAATAGATTTTTTTCGTCATGGTCTACATATTGATTTTCTGTCCGTAGAGCTTTTTTTGGAAAGATTAATTTACCAGTAAGCTAGCACAAGGCTTAGATGTACTCCCAGGAATCTCGAAGAAAATTGTCAATTTATAATAACACTTATCAAAATTTTAATGAATCACAAAATTCCCTACGTAACATCAACATAACCATTAATCAGTGACGCGTCTACAATCAGGCCAAACGTAGCTGTTATAAGCAGGTCTCTGAGTTCAAATTTTGTTCAAATTGCGATGATTTCAGCATTCATAACCACTTTCCAGAACCCGTCTTGGTTTTAATCTCGTGTGTCCATCCGTGAACAGCGAGTCGCCTTATCTTTATTTTCACTTCTTGTGAAGTCAACATCCATCGCCATTTATATCGTCAATATCATGAATTGCTAAATTGATCTTGGTAAGTTCGAAGTTGATTTTGGTATAAACATGGACGCTATTTCCTCCGACCCATGCAATATAAGTGTGAGAGCAGATAATCGTATGACTTGCAAGCATTAATATTTTCGATCGATTGCGAGAATGAATTTGTTAGGGCTTTCAAAAGTTGTTTTCGGAAGCAAGCATTATATCTCTTTTACATAACATATCCGCTGAATTGTACGATAGTTCGGGAGTTGGCGCAGGTCATGTTCAATTGATTTTCCGTTTGCTTTTTATGCTATGATCTCAATGACATAACAAAAAATAGTGCTCCATTTTGTACAGTTGTATAGCTTATTAATAAGATCGTTTGTAAAGCCATTTTGCTTAGCCATTTTATAATTTTTATTCTTATTTTAGTCTTATTCAATACAGAGATTGGCCGGACTACGACAAGTGTCAAGTGACAGGGTCATCTAAAAACTAAACGCATCTCCATTACACTTCACATTATCAAAACCCCAGACCCGTTTAGCTGATTATCATGTGAACAAAAGTCGAAAAAAGGACCAACAAAAACACGAACCATGCGGTCGGCAACCAACTCAACTCAAGAGGACAAGGTGCTGGGTGGCTTTGGTCGGCCCTTCTGTGGGTACACGGTACCGGAACGACGACCGCAGATGCTACTGGTTGCAGATGTGTCCGAGGTAACGCTACTTGCCGCTATACCATGCTCTTGTTTACCAAGCCTTGCTAACCACACCCTTGTGTTAAGCAGGCTAAACAGCTGTGTGGTAAATACGGTTAGAATACGACCTGCAGGATTTAATGAGCCGTGCATTTTAGGTTGCACCTTATATACATTTACTACTGCGTTTTTTCAGCGCAATTGTTGATTACTTATCTATGAAATTGTCGGTTTCTAAAATAAACTGTGGTTAGGTTTGGGCAAGGTCCTGAGCTGGGCAAGGTCTCAAAACATTCCCCCTTTCTTTTTGATAATTATGATAATCCTGTCAGAATCAGCTGATCGATAGAGTATTTTAAAGCATCAGCCATTAAGTTCACTTTAGCTCGCTTTCCACTAAACATGTGTTGTTGTGTTTTAACACCACACAGAGTAAACACTAAACAGAGATCTTAACCGATCATAAACTAAGTAACTACTTGCTATATCCCAAATGTTTTCATAACTTGAAATTTAAATAAAAGTTTCATGTTCAGCTTTAAATAGTCTCCAGCATGATAACACTAATCTAGGATCATATACAGAGAGATCATCGAGAGATTTTTAACAGATTTCAAGTACCAGAGTCTCTCATCATCATCATTGAAAGATCTTGAACATTTAAATAAACGTAGCAGAGACTATTATAATCATCATTGAAAGATCTTGAACATTAAAGTACACGTATCATCATCTTCATACCCGGAAAATCATCTACTATCCCGGGTGCAGAATGATTGGATTGTAATCTTTAGGAAGCATGTATGATTTGATAATGTGTCCACACACAGGAACGTCTACCAAAACCATTGTTTATCCACAGTATGTGGACCATTAACCAAAATTAAAGCTGATGTTTAGTTTGCTGCCAGAATTTTGAAGATGCATTAAGGATTAAGGACGTTGCATGAATTCATATGATTTGTGTTGTGGTCGAATCGCTTTTTAGCAACCTTCATATATCTTCTTTTTCTTAAATCTTAATTAAGTAATCTCTTCGTTTCGTGGCCTGGTATCTACATTGAAGCAGAAACTATAGCCGTAAATTGTTTTGGCAATTGACCATCGGTCAAATCCCAAGGTGTCAGGTCACGGTCACAGCCTAGTCCCCCTAATTTATTTGATATTAACCAATGGCACAGTTAACTCTAGTATCTTATAGCTTTGATGCGAGACAACTCGTAAAGGTGTACAACTTTCCAAGTCATAACTCCAAAATAGTAGGCAGAATTTTAATGTAGACTTTTTTATTTACGAACTGTAATTTAATTTATATTGCACAAAATGTGGCCCAATTACTGCTTAATCAGAATTGAGAATAGAAGTATTAGTAGCACTTTGCATATCGCAAAGGAGTAAGACTTTTTGGCGCTGTTGGGTTGAGTAATTCTTATCATTGTAACTGCTTGACGGCGATTTGTTTCTCAACTTCAGACTACGACTTAGAGGTGAAGGTTAAATTTCAAGCTACCGACATTTTCCTTTTGTTATTTGGGACTTCAACGTCTACTATATAAGTCTAGCTACCCACCATCTCCTCTCGAAAAGGCAAATATCTAAAACAGATTTAAATGAAGTCGTCAAGTCGATCTTAAACAACTAGATACCTTATCCTTTGGCCCGATTTACATCTAGTCTTTACTGCATATGCTAGATACACAAATCTCGAGACATTTACTCGCGTATCACAAAGATTTAAAGCTAAGGATCTGCATGTACCCCTAGATCAATGTGCAGCCACACAGAAAGTAGGGTCTCCCAGCTAAGCAAGGGGTGAGCCTCAGCAGCAAGGGAAACAGAACAATCGAAACTTGGATAAGCGGGTGGGGGCTGGGTATTTGTTGCCTAGCAACCGGGTAAGTAACTAAGTAACCATTACCAAATTATCTGCACGAGATTCTGCACAAGGTTCCACACCTGGGCACACAGAAGATAGATGATAGTGGGGTGCTAGGTGAAAGTGATCATGAAAGTTTTTCCACGTGTATTTTAGGAGACTTGTCTAGGGTGGGTGGATCAGGATTGTGTCAACCATAGATTTGCAGTTTTCTCGTGCATCTCAACAGTGTCAATGTGAAGAATCTGACCTAATTGTCAACTCTCAACTATCATGCCATACAACTAGCTAACTAGGCAGAGAAAATTCTGTAGAGCTTCATTCTTGTTTTAATAGAGCTTCATACCCTCGTTCCCACCAAGGACGATGTTAAGTCTAACTGTGAGCTTGCTAATTTATCCTTTTCTGTCTCAATCTTGCAATAAGCCAGATATAAAGAAGGAATGAAATTTCGGCTTTTTTGCTCACAAGAGGAGTTTTGCCGGTGCACGTTTGTGATCATTCCTCATCCATCACACTATCCGTTTCCCAGAAGTAATTAACTGCACTTTTAAGTTGTAATCTTTCGTTTCATCTTAAAAACGTTTTTTTTCAAGTCACGTTTAAATGAAGGGTTTACGATTCAAAGGCTTTAAGTTGATGTTGCATTTATTTGACCGATGCAGTTTAAGTTGGTTTCAAAGTTAGAGCTGGTTATTGTCGCATTTATTTGACCGATGTAGTTTAAGTTAGTTAAGGGGTTAGAGTTGGTTATTGTCGCACTGAATTGACCGATATAGTTAAAGTTTGAGTTTAGGGGTGATCATTGTCGCTTTTATTCGGCCGATAGAGTTGAAGTTGGTTTGAAAGTTAGGAATGGTTATTTTCTCATTTATCTAACCTATAGAATTGAAGTTGGTTCCAAGGTAAGGGATGGTATATTGGTATAACTCAGCAGTATCGAATTTGCCGTATAGTTGACTAAGAATGCCCATATCTTTGTCGAACACTCTATCACCCTTGAATTTGCATGGATTTTGGTTAGGTCGCCTTTTGCAAAAGCTAAAAGGTATGTAAAGCATGATCCAAACTACATTATCAACAGCCAAACTCTCTCTTGTCCAATAAGAAACATTTTCCGAAGTCCTAAACATTGCCAGGCCACTCATTTAAACCACATTTGTGACAAACTAGGCTTTATAATTATCCAATCATATAATTGGTCAAAATTTTGAGTCAGGAATTGGGAGCGTTTTGTCAGATTACAAAAGTTCCAAGTGTTAGCAATGTAAGGAGATAAGTAGCTATCTCACAGATTTGCAATTAGAGAATAAGGCTATAGAAAATTGTATCGAATGAGATGACAGTGAAAGCGCCGATAGAGAGATTGCTTCTTCTGATGTGGCACTCAGTTTTCTGACACATTTAAAAGTTATCGTGGCACAATCGACGCTGATCGCGACATGCTTTTAGGCGCACAGTGCCGAACAACACTAAAGAAGAGAAGGAGGAATTTTAACATATCGACTTTACAGCAGCCGAGCCGAAATGTCAGCTAGGAAATTGTTCTCCATCAACTCAGTATCGAGCTTAAACTAAGAATTACAAAGTATCACCCGGCAATGCCAAACTGTCATGTGACTAAATGAAAACAGTTCTCTAAAGAGATCGGAGTTGTAAGAAAGTCCCTTGAACGTTTACTTGGTCTAGGAAAGAAGCTTTAAGTGGCGAGTTTTATTTAGTCACAGTTTGAGTTGTTACTTTGTTAGATTCCTCGTCTCCGATATACGTTTCGAGTTTTCGGACAGTTTTGTGGGGAATAACTTTGACATCGTATGCGTAATGCCATAATAATGGACTGAAGAAATCTAAAATTTTCTTTAGCCAGGATTTTATTTAAATATATATTTTTCTCGATGCATTACTTTATTCATGACAACATGTTTCAATGACAATGTTTTAACACCACGTGAAGCCATTATAAAGGAAGGACTTAAGTGTTGCAGCTAGCTGATCACAAGTCATGCGAACGTGTGAATACAACACTCCTTATTTAACTCATTAAATCAATACAAGCGTGATGACGAGCGTGATTATGAAATTGAAACTGAAGGTTGAGATATAGTTGGCAAGCAAGCAGCCCCTATAAGGGATTATGAGACTACAATAACATTATATCAGGACTACATCGCCACGAGTACCACTAAGATCAGTATTCCAGTCACACTTATAGTACCTTACCACCCACTAGAATATGTACCTGCGTGCAAGAGTTCTGGTGCACCTCTGCATGCGATTGTTAATGTGATATTCGCCATCCCGGCTTTTTCTGCGGATATTCCAGAATTGTTGAATATAATCCGCAAATTTGTATTGTTATGTTAGTCAACCAGGCAGGCTTATCAATTGTGGTTGTGCCACAGTAATAGCGATTGTGTTGAGAGTTGCTATGGCTACGCTCAGGGTGGTTGGCAGCCCCAACGTTAAGCACTGTTTGGCCATAGTTATATCATCGTTTGAGTTACGATGGAGAAGTCATACCGTAGTTAAAACTTTGCAAGTATTTCAAATTTTGTAACAGTTTGAATGCCAACAGTCTGGACTAATTTATAATCACGACCACCATGCTTGCGGGCACAAATCGGAACATGCCGCCAAAAATCAGAAACAAGAATCATCCTACTGATTGATTTAATTGGGGAGGACGTCGTCATAAACTACATTTATCATTACAATGCACATTGTACAATGCATAATTGTATAACGTTTAGACTTATAAAGGTACCTTTACACAGTGTACAGTGTATAATGTTTAGACTTATAAACTATAAAGGTACCTATATATTTGTCACTAGTGCAGTTTGTCAGCATCATTCTAATTCCCAATCCCGGTTGAACTTTGTCTCACAGCAGCTGCAATGCTTTACCGAATGTATTACCGAGTACGTGGTGTCGTGTCAGATTCAGTAGCTGACACTTTAGAGACCGTCAAGAATCTTCAAGTACAAAGCATGCTCTAGATTCAGCTCTCTCTCCTGACTTCTAGTACCTAGGGTGACCTTCTCCATGTTTCTGATGACCAATAAGTAACCTATACTTGGTGACAAACTACTTTATTATATACTTAAGTAGTGATTCACTCGACTGTGTCTATATATAAGACATGTCCGATATGATCACCTAGCTCTACATAATTACTATCCTGCTCTAAAGCTAAAGAAGAGGCATCACCGACGGGACTTTAATTATGCAACAAGTGTTATCCTTGAAACAATCGGCTTAGAGCTCATAATTCTGTCTACAAGATCCATAAATCATGCAGATCGCTGATCCTTGCTCGCACAGGTATCTGACCTGCTGAGTGGATATAGCTCAACCGGCTCCGTCACTGGTCCTAGCTTCTACTGTGGTGGAGACCTGGGTGCCAGGAAGCAGCATAGAGCGCTAATTGCCTGGATTACCACCATCGCCCTTTGTCATGTTCATGGTTATCGACCTCTATTGTTGCTTGACCGTAATCCGGTATTGTTATAGTGTGTGTATGTTTAAATCGGTAGCTGATCTGAGGGATACTCTTAAATGTCATGTTCATATCCGATAGTTTAATTCGGTATCTGTCTCAGTGTCTCTATGTAATCTTGTAACGAAAATTATTTTCTCAAAATGCACGGTCCTTTTGTCGCTTCCAAAATTTCTTTGATTCGCAATAATTCGAAAAATAAATATCTGTCTACGCCGCTAGAATTCTGAAATGTTTAATCAAGTGATCTGTGGACTCTGCACTGCATGCATCTATTTAGAATGTTTGATTCTATTAATTGCTGGAGCGATTCCTTCTATTATAGTATTATATAAGTATATATTATATATATATATTAGTATATATTACGCAAGCAGCCTTAATCTACAAGTTTGTAAGACTTGACAAGTATTAAGATTTCTGAATTTTACTAGAGATAGCTTAACTTCAGGCAATGGTAATGATAATTGATCCATCAGCATTAATCATGAATAATTTGTCTAGTTTAGGACAAATTGATTCTGCCCTCGATTAGATTCTTATAATTTCTAGGCACGCCTCTTGTAAGTCTGACAGCAAATTTAATATTGACTATCATTAGAAGATGCCAAATTTTCGCACAGAATTATTGCGTGAGACAAGTATAGTTGATTACCGTAAAAGATGAGGATAAGTAAAGCAGATGGTGAGATGATAATGCTTCTGTGAAGATGGTCAGAACTAATGATATAATCGCCTCCCAAGTAATCCTAAACCGTCATTATTTTCCATCATCATTCACAGTTAGGGTAGAACAAGTGACGTCCGCGCTCTGGCCTGCACTTGCTGCCATATTTCCGAGTTATTTGCAGGACTAATTTCCAGTCTGATTCCGTCTGAACGATCGTGTCATGCCGAGCTGAGGTCTCTATCGAGGCGGCTGGTCAGGTCTCTTACTAACAGAGCTTAAAATCCAGATTAATATTTAAAGCCAGATTAATATTTAAAGCCAGATTAAGATGCATGCTGCTGGATCATATATCGCGATTGAACTCAGAGATAATTTTAAAGCGCCAAGTTGAGCGTGATATGTGAAGTATTCCTCTTTAGCAGTGTAAATTGTTTAAAGCGTATTTAAGTTTAACTGTTACAATATCAAATATTCCATTTTGGACATCTATGTAGTGGCGTATCTACTTTGAGGCAATTCGTTACGCTGGAACTATTGTTTTTGCGTTACATTCAAATTTTTTACATAATCCACATAAGTACAGCTCAGCTGTCAATTTTCATAGCGAGTACAGCAACTATCAATCCCATTATACAATCATAGCGAGTAGCGGCCACCAGATCAAACCAACCCTCACCCCCATCGTTTGTGCAAGAGCCCGCGGTGTACCTTAGCTGAAGAGGATGAGATTCAGAGATCGGCAATGCTAGAATGGGATCTAACAACCTTAACGGACCACACATCGCAGCAGCGTTGATCAAGTGTTCTCAGCAGATTACTCCGCAAATTAGATGGAGTGACCCCATCAATCACCAGGTCAAGTTTTGCTTATTAGACGTCATGTTATAGTGGTAATGCGTTTGACACCATTATAATTCCTTTGCCGCCCTTGCCGAGACAAATTTAACACTATTATATGTCGTATCAACTTATAAAAATTTATGTCTGTGCTCTTTCAAAGCTCCTAAAGCTAACGGAGATGGTTAAAATTGTAGCATTTATCAACGGATGATTTTCAGAAGCAAATGACGGTTGGATGCTGAGAAATAGGATAATTTGGCCCGGCTAACTTTCAAAATTTTTTTGGCAAATATGGCATTGCCACTAAATTATTATATCTCGACTGATATTCAATATTAACTGTTCAGTAGATTTAAAGATTTGAAATTTGATGTGGGCGTAAAACAGCAGATCATTAATGCTAAAGAGTTCTCTTTCTATATTCACTTTACAAGAGGACTTCACACAGTTCCTCTGCTTTTATACTTACATTTTACTATCTGATTTGGCTTAATTTCATAAGTCATTACGTTTCAAGCTTATGCCTTTATGACTCACAACGTTATTTCTAATTTCGAATACATATCATTCACATTTAGTTTGCTTATGGACTATGACATGACCATGACTATGCGATATGACATGATACTACGCTTGTTTGACCAAAAGTTCAAACAACACTAATCAAATTGACACTTGAGTACATCCGTTAGATAATAAATAGTTACTAAGTTAAGTAAATCCGAGAAGGCGTCGCACCGTTCGAAGCACCGCTTCTTTACTTTTAAGCGTTTACTTTTAATAATACATTAGATGCGTTAAATTCAAGTTGAAATTTTAGCAGTGTTTTATCACTTTCACAACGTCTCAGGAAACCTTTTTCATAGGATTAGAGGTAAAAACCTAACTTCCTTGCCAACTACGTTCGTTGTAGATCTTTCTTTGATTATTTTTTATTTATATAAGTGTAAAGTCACATTGCTGTATTGTCAGTAGTTAAATGTGAAAATTTTTTTGAAAGATTGGATTGTTTTTGGAACGGTCGGCTATACAACTTTAAAAGTGCCGCAAAGCATATCAGAACAGTGGTATCCGTTAACGAGTATCTACTGGGGTGTAACTAAACTACTAACTACTGACTGTTGAATTAGAATCTTCCATAGCCGTTATTGTATCTGAAGCTAAAAATGAAAAAAAAATGAATTTTCAGTCTCCAAAAGGTCATCTAGGAAAATCGTATCAACAAAAATTCGAAATTGAAACGTCAATTATTCGTTATTGTAAAAGTGCAGATACCAATTGAATCTTTATGCAAGCCATATTAGTAATCTGAAGAATCAATGCTAAAATAACATAGCAAATGAGTAATCAAAATTATTGCCGTGAAACTCGGCTAAGTTTTACGTTCAGAATTGAAAATGACAATATAAAGTCCCGTTATAGAATTACTTCCTAATGTCCCAGTTTAACACGATTCCAAATTTCAGATGGATCCTGATGAGGAGGAGCCGAACTTCGACACGATAACGATCAACGTATCAGGGAAACGATTCGAGACCTGTTTAAAGACACTTGAGCGGTTTCCTGACACCAGACTAGGCAATCCCGCGGTAAGACCGAGTGAGATTTTTACAGAATTATTGAATAAATTCTAACGAAATTATGCGATTAACTAAGTTGATTGGATTAAGTACAAAATATTTTGCCCCTTACTATTAACTCACTGTGAATAGTCGAACATAATTTTCGGACAAAATTTGTAAGTCATACTGATTACAGAAAACCTTTCAGCTAAGAAAAAGATACTACAACAAGACCAGAGAAGAATACTTCTTTGATAGAAACCAAGAAGCTTTCCATGCTATTTTATACTACTACCAATCAAGAGGGTCTCTTTACATACCGCCAGCAATTCAAGAACAAGTCTTTTATCAGGTACTACAGCAGTCATTAGCAATTTGAGTCCAATTGATCTTGAAGTAGCTCTACTATACAACCAAAATGATCTAGGAAGATCTTGAAGTTAAATTGTTTATTTTGTCTTTTCAATCATGTTTTTCACAGGAACTAGATTTTTGGGGAATTTCTCCCGAGCAACCAAGAAGAGGGGAGAATGGGTTCACATTAATGGACGATGTGGATCACCAAAAAGTAAGAAGATTTTGCATTAAGCAATTTGTAGAGGAAGGCAAAAATTTCACTTTCCTTTGTCCTGTCGGACTGGCGACTCAATCATTATTTACGGTGTTCTGAATTTTGTGCGAATCAGTTGTTTGTGATGAAACCAAACAGATAATTTCCCTCAGCAACCTCACGAATTTCGGTGGGGTAAGGTACAGAAGATGATGTATGTCTTCCTTAACAAGCCAAAGTCCAGCTTCGGCGCGAGAATCTGGGCCTCGGTCGATATTTTTGTTATTTTGTGCAGTGTAATTAACTTGGTAAGAGCAAATAATTTTCAAGTTTTCTAATATGACATGGCAACATCCATAAAATTTGATTTTTAATTATCATTTTGCATCAATGACAAATTCAAATCTCCATTGGAGTAAATCTCCTTTGTAATAAAGAAACTTAAATCTCGCCATTTCAAGGTGGTAGAATCCTATGGTAACAAGAACAGAAGTCCAGGAGACACTGATACCCCCCTACTTTGCGGTCGATGCCACCTGCGTCACATTCTTTTCCGTTGACATAGTTTTGAGATGCTTGGTAGCTCCGGTTAGTTTCTTAACCTAAAAATCTTTTTCGGAAATTTTCTACATATAATTCTACATAGAATTTTCCAGCAATATGTCCGGCTGCCTTATATATTCACCTTTAATGGGCTTGTCAAACGGAGCAGCCAAAGTCTTTGACAATTATCAAAAGTTTGATCCACACTCAACGCGCCATAGTCATAGCCAGTCTAAGAATCTCTAAATGACTGACCGAGATTGAAATTGCATAATCTCCCTGAGTAATGAAAACATTTCCGAACAGGACATCGCAAGGTTTTTCAAGAAGCCGTTAAATTGGTTCGATTTCCTGGCAATTATGCCCTTCTACTTGGAGCTGTCGCTGGGCGGTGTCATGAGAACGGGAGCGATGAACAACAACATCATTATGCCTTTCAAAATATTGAGGTGAACAACACAATTATTATGCCTTTAGGAAAAGGGAAACGTTGAGGAAGTCTTGCAAGATCATCAGCATCGATTTATGTGTATAACGCCGAACTTAGTCTTAGATAGCTAGATCATCCAGAATGCTCAATCGGACAAGCGGTAATGGAGGCCACTTATCTTGGATTTAAGAAGACAGCTTAAGAAGATCGTTTAACCGTTTACACTGACAACCCATTAGTCAACGTCCAAAATCTATGAATAATCAGCACTAATGTCATTCTGTGTGATAAGTGATTAAATGTGAAAAGATTGATAGTGATATAATTTACCAAGACCAAAAACTTGGGTGTAGCATGACCGTCTTTCAAGTTAATTGGACAAAACTAACCTAAAAAACGGTCATGTCAATATGTCACACCCAAGTCTTGGTAAATTCTGGTCAACGTCCAAAATTTTTAAATAATCAGCAATAATGTCACACCGTGTGATCAAACCTGCATACTGCTAACTGCATAGATAGTTGAAATTGAGTTAGTGCCCAGGCTTATCTATCATGGACTGTATAATCTAAACAAACACTCTACTTATCGAACAGCGGAAACTAACAGTCACCCACCCTGCAGGATATTTAGAATAACGAGAGTACTGAAACTTATCCGACATAGTGGCAGATTAATACTCATGATACAGGTGATGAAGTAATTTACAAATACAAATTTCGAATAGTAACTTTTGGAAAAATAGGATTGGCAAATTATACTCTACAAACGTTTGCTTATTAGGACGAAACCATTTAGCTGGTTATCACTATAAGTATTATATCTATTTATAACAGATGACTCCCCAGGTTTTGCTTGATTGTGTGTACGAACTAGCGATGTTGCTGGTTATATGGCTGATGGGGGTGTTCATCTTTGGTACTATCATGTTCTATATCGAACACGAGCAGGAAAACACCAAATTCGAGTCCATCATGCACTCGTGCTGGTGGAGCGTCGTATCCATGTCAACGGTTTGTTATTCTTCGTTTTTGTACAGCATTTTTCGGTGCACGAGCGATTTTCTACACGTGCGTTGATTTTACTACACGTGCAATGATTTTACTACACGTGCAATGATTTTACTGAACATGCGAGAATTTTATACACGTGCCAAGGGTTTTTTGGTGCACTAAACGTATTGCGCACGGATTGGTGAACTTCCCACGTTTGCTCGCAAGGATGCGGTGCCTCACCGAGCATTTTTGGTCTGGAGCCGGTAGTCCGAGCAGGGTGTCACAACTCTGAGCAAGGCATAATCCTTCAATTACCGGGCTCAATTTAATGCACAACAGATGAACGCCGCGAGGCTTTAACGTAAACATACCATGCTGCACAACGCCGTGAGTGTCCGTGAATGAGAAAATGCACGAGCGAGATGCCTGTCTGACTCTGAGTGTTACTGTAACAACGTGAGAGTTGTCCAAATGTCAACTTGACAATATGGTAGTTTACCGCCAGAAGTTGCACGAATATAAAGAAATCATAGATAGAAAAAAGAAGTCACCGGGTTTAAGTTTAATTAGCTAATTAAGATTTAAAAGATGGAAGGAAGATATAGGATATTAGAACCAACTTTGAAGGTAATGAGCTACAGTGAAGCGAGAAATGTCCAGTGCTGTGAAACGTGAGACTTAGTAATATCAGGGTTAAGGAAGTGTTCGGGTGCCCTGATAGGTTCCACCTCCAATACTTCACCGTTACTAGGTTGGCTACGGGGACATGTTTCCCGAGACTGCACTGGGCAAGGTGGTCACCGCAGTCCTGGTCTTCTGCTCAATGGTCTTCCTCGCCTTGCCCATGACTATCATTGTCTCCAAATTCAACAAAGCGTTTGAAACCCTGAAGAAGCCCCGAAGAAAAACGCCCAAGCTGGACAAGTAGACGGTACATTGCTGTCCCTTAAACTGTGACCTTGCTCGTGACCATGCTGTACCTGTGTCTTCGCATAGTTGATCTGTATCGATACCATTCTGCTTGATTGTGCTTTTTTCTCTCTCTTATTTTTCTGGCTTGATTGTGTTTTTATTTTTTGACACATTGGTGACATTGCTTTGATGTCTTTAGCTTTGTGTGTGAATGTGTTGCATCTTGATAATCAGAATCAAACAAATCCTGTCCTTAGTCTATGTATAAAGAAACCACTAGGATTAAAACTTAGGTACGACAAGATTACACTCCTGAGTGTATGTCAAATATGTGTTTTTATCTCATCATTGAGTGTTCAAATTTGGCTGAAGTATAGAGAATGGTATTTCGGAGGGGTCACAAAACGTTAATATCATTTGATAGGGTTGTTAGATATTGATTGGCCGTACCTAACTTCTCATTGGTTAATCGCTGTCACATGAAATAGGTGACCCTGTCGCCAAAAATACCTTTCTCTATTCTTTATATGATCACTGTTCCTTTTGAGTTAACATTATTTGCGTGTGCTTGCTTATAATTAGCTTAAATGTATTAAAATTGTTAAGTGTGTGCATGATTTTTGTCATATATTTAGTGGATTGCAGCACAGCTTATATGATGATATGATTCTGATTAATCGACCGACTGAAAACGAAAACATTTAGCTTCGAGAAGATCAGACAATTTAAAAGCAGTAAGCTTTAAGATGCGCCCATGATAAGTAGCATATTCAAAATTGGATAAAATTTGATACAACGTCTTCACTACCATGGTAGACCAATCATATGGCCTTTATTTGTCTCCAAAAAGTAAATCAATTCATGTAAATTAGCAATGAGTTACAATCAGGTGTTACAATCTAGTGTTACACTGTTACATTGGTACATTGTTACATTGTTACACTGTTACATTGTTACATTGTTACATTGTTACACTGTTACATTGTTACATTGTTACACTGTTACACTGTTACATTGTTACATTGTTACAAATGTTACAAATTACCTGACTGACCAGACAACCCCACCAGGTCGGGTACGGGGACATGTATCCAGAAACTTGGGGCGGCAAGCTGGTGGCCAGCATCCTGGTCTTCGTATCCATGGTCTACCTCGCCCTACCCATGACAATCATTGTATCTAAGTTCAACAAAGCCTTCGAAAAATTCAAACCTGAGAACGAGAGAAAGAGGCTACAGCAGCAGCAGCAGGTCCCCCAAGAATATCGACAAATCGAACCACATGATCAAGAAAAGATTCAAATGATTAGCACACAAACGTAGAAAATAAGAGCATCATCCATGCACGTGCACACGTTCGTGCATATGCACGTGCTCAATGCAATTGAACCTGCACACGTTTGTGTTTATTCCTCACAAAGGAGTTTTTATCAGATTTTAGTAGATTGAAAGGCTATTTCTTTAAAGTTTGTATTCTAGCAAGAAGACGTCAAATTGGACTCGAAACTTCAAGAGACAATGTTCCGACGTTACCAGCAAGATTCGAACATTATCCAATATCTATTATAAAGTTAGTTTAGGGGATGCGCTGCAAGTACGCTGTTATAGTGAAAAAGCAAGTCTACCATGTTCGTACCTCATCCCTCCTTTTGTACCGAGAGGACTTGGGAAAATCCTGAGATTTTTAACTTGTTGATTGTATGAATTTGGGAATTATTTTAATGATGTGACACTTTTTGATAAAGTGGTTAGCTAAGCAAATAACTTTCAGTTAGCATATGTTTCGTGTACGAGAGAATGTTCTGATATGTTGGATTAACAGGTCTCCTCTTTTGCATAAAAATACATAAATATTACAGAGGACTCTGATAAAAATGCAGAATAACAATTAACACACTTACAGTAATACAGTGCTTTTAAAATTTCCGTGATTTATTTTGATTCAGCAAAAACGCACAATAATTAATGTTGAGCTCACGTATGCAATGTTGTATGTACGAATTACAATTATTTAGATTTTTATAGATCATTCATAAATTATTGTACTAGAGTTTTCACAAAAGTTTTATTTCAACATTTTCAATTGTTTGCTTTTTATAATGACAATCTAGTTTGAATTGTTGTTAAATCTTTAATCTTCGTTTGATTACGAGATGATTAAGAAAAATAAATAAATGTAAATAAATTAATGTCTTTCACGGACATAAGTACTAGTTTCCACATCTGCGGCTTTTCGAACATTCTAAGTTGATCTGGATGCGAAAGCTGCGAATTAACTATGGGCATAATCAAAGACGGAGGATAAGACGGTTTACGCATAACGGGCTGGAGAATGAGGTCCTTCTTAGTATCGCCAAATGGCCAGAAGCACTGGAGCATGTTGTCTAGGCTACAACGAGAATTAATTGCCATTAGTTTAGTAGTTTGAACAACTTTGTCAAGGAGTCGCGGGAACGTGGGTAGTAGGTGGGAGGGAGGATTAATTGCAACCGGACGGAGGACGAGGTCCCTGCAACTTAGCAACTGGTTTCAATTCAGGTTAGTTTTAACTATTCAAGTGGCCACAGCCTTCCAACGTGAACAGAAATAGATAACTGTGTCCTTCTAATAAATTCACTTCAATGAGACCATAAACAGTGCACCCGCTCAGAACCGAGAAAAACTTTCAATTAGAAATTTGAATTTCAATGCCTGACACACTATTAAAGTTGTAACCCATGATTCTGAATGTTACATTTACAAGACCATACTCGAGGGAGAAATTGGAGAAGTTGACATGCAAGCAATTTCATATCAATAAAAGTACGTTGTGGCATAACAAGTTGTCATGGTATTGTCATGGTATTGAGAAAGGTACCTAAATGTCTTTGTTAACTTAAAACACAACGCTAAACATCTCGGCAACCTACGAAAATACAAAAACCTTACCTAAATTTACCTAAAGGTACCTAAATGTCTTTGTTGACTTAAAACACAACGTTAAACATTTCAACAACCTACAAAAATACAAAAACCTTACCTCGGCAGTTGGCGGCTCAGATAGCAAATCTTCTTGTCCAGCTGAGCTCAAATCTTCTTTGTCGGCGAATTGCAGCGAATTGGAGCGAAAACAAAATAATAGCGCAACAATTGGCGTAATTAATAACTTCGTTCAACAAGAGAATAAATATGAATGAGAGAAATATCAAATAATGGAACATAACTGAAATTGTTCATCAGAAAATACAATGAGGAGCGGTAGAGGGTGAACGTCAGGAAAAAACGTTCAGAAAAATAGTAATGTAAAGTGGACACTGTGATAGCAGTAGGGTCCACTGTGATAGCACATTAAATTAAATTTAATATCTTTATCGATGAAGACATATTTTATTATTGAGCGATAGATAAGACTTTGAGGCTAATTAATACACAATAATCGTATCAGGGTTCCAGTAAAAGCCACAATGCCAGACGTCAAATATTTGAATAACCTTGCGACAAAACAATTGAGCTGGATGTCTTAAAAAATGGCCGAGATATAGCCAAATTACGGCATTAATTCTATCTGCGGCAAGAACACATAATGACGTCATCGAATAAAGCCCTCATAATCATTCTAAGTTAAGTTAATCATTCTAAGTTAAGTTAAGTTTAAAAAGAATTTAAAATGAGCCCTAAAAACTGACAAGTAAGGCGAGCTGATAAACCAAACCTAACGAGCTGCTAACGACAGTCGACACAGGCAAATCGTCTCTGCTCCTACCCGCAGGGCCTCAGGGCTGGCTCTCTCTGTTGAAAAAGGGCACGCTATCTCATATTAGCTGCTGTCTGGTTTAGATTCGAGTGTACGATAAAATCAGCTGATAAATGATTATCAACGCATGTTCAAACAACTCCATACGTCAGGTTGTTATCGGTACTCAAAATTGGCCCACACAGCGCTAAGACAGACATGATCAGTTTTGAGTTTTCAGAAAAGACAGAGGGCATGTCAAACATAAAGATCACAGTCAAATTGATACGAGACCCTTAATTCTAGAACGAAAGCTAAAACAGTAAAATCTTGGATCCTAAACTAAGAAGTAAATCAGCGTTAGGGCAGCAATGAGAAAAGGTGTGGTCTCCATTAAACGCGATTGTTTAAGACCTGAGTTTTGCGACTACCTCTGAAAGGCAAACAACACGAAATGGCACCAGATTGTCGACACGGGAGGAAATCAAATAAGTTACACGCGGGACGTTTCGTTGAACCAATCAGCGCCGGTTGAGCTGTCATGTGGTCGTGCGCGCGGCTCTGAATTACCACGCGTTACATCGGGCCAGTCTGTGAGTGTACACTCAATTTTCTTTACTGCTATTGCTTTCTTTTCGCTGTACAGTTTTCTCAACTTCTTTCGTTTCGCGGTATCGTACGTCGGCAAAGTTTCTACGTTACAACCATTAACCAGTGTTGTGGCGAACCTAATCTAATTCCTACCTATAATTCCTAATTACTAGTTCCTATAACCCATAATTGTTATGACTTAAGCAATGACTGTTATTCTGTAAACTGTTTCCTTTGATAAATTGCCTCCCTAATCACCCTTATAATATTTCTTCTCCGTACCTACCTATGCCGCCTACAGCTGTTTTGTGGGCTTCTGTTTGGAAAAATGAGACTCTATAGTCTATCTTCGTTACATTACCTCAGAATAAGACTTTCGTATTACGTACTTTTCCCTGCAATCGAAATCATGCATGTTCATGACTACCGCACACCACTTGATGTAATCTGTTTGGTTTAACAGTTAAACAATAAATATTGATTGTTACAAATTACTCATAATGCAGACATGCCACACTGCAATATACACAATTAGCAAGTTAGATGTTGCTTTTTCTTAGTTGAAATGTTTGACATGTAGTATGTCAAGTCAATAATTTCTTGAAATGGCAGTTACAATTTAATTGTAACATAACGTGCTGGTTTTACCGGTATTTCTAGAAGGTGTCATATGTACAAAGTTGAGATCCTATTGGGGGTCAGATGACGTAAGCCAATCGCTGGATACATGATACCGCCTTTTTTAATTCAACAAATCAACTTTCGGTAACCGGTTTAGTTGCTTCTTCTTCCACCGTGGCGCTTTTTTAGCGTATCGGTTTTATGCTTTTCTGATTTGAATTTTATCTTGCTGATAATAAACACGTTGTTGCTTGTAATTTGGCGTTTGTGAGACTTTTCTCGAAGAGGAAAATCAAATTTTGTTCAATCAATTAAAAAAGCTGACTATCTGAATCATGTTTTATTGCCCCTGCACAGATTTTAAATCTAACTGGTTTCAACATCAGGATGTTGCCATAGTGACCTTTTAACTTCAGAGTTCAGATTTAAACAAGCTTCAGAGTTCAGATTTAAACATGTAGACGCATGATCACTGAACAGACTCTGATAGTTTACAGCAAGCAGTAATTATCGGACTTAGATTTTAATTTTCATTGATAAGTTTCTACAGAAAATACAATCTCATGATTTGACTGGATCAGATTTGTAATACCCTGTACATGACTTTTGAAAGATAACGTTGAAGATATTTCGAAATATTCTCCGCGCCATTGCTCCTCCTTACCTACAATAATTACCTAATTACCTAATTACCTAATAATACGTGTTATCTAGCTTCACTGATTTGTCTCGAGTGTGGAGTGTGAGAAAAACTGCAGCTTCATTTCACAGCATTTCCAGATCCGATTTTCTTATCAGTCGCGTAACACACGTACAATTCGCGAGATAAGAGAGTGTATAGTGTGTATGTCGTGTCTGAAACCACCATGTGTGTATGAAACCACATTTATGTCGTGTCTTACATATAATGTACACTGTACAGCCTGCCTGATACACATGGTTCTGTCACCCGACGATATTCTTGAATTGTGATGTGTGCATTACGTTATACTTT
>JH153269.1:44098-85297 GCA_000226015.1 Mnemiopsis leidyi
GCAACACACACGCACGCACACACGCACGCACACACACATTCACGGACACATTCACACACACACACACACACATTCACAGACACACACACAGACACACAAACACACACACGCCCACAATCGTTATGGTCAAAAATGTTGATCGTTTGACCTTGAAATGTTGAAATTTTGACCATGGTCAAAGTTGTTTGGCCATTAGACCAAACACCATGACCCCTCCTCAATCCTACAATAACCTGTTAATTTGTTCGATATTTTAGTATATGTTAAGGCAACCAATTTAGATTTAGTTTGATTGCAACAATTGGAGTATACGAAGTTAATGTGTGTTTAAATGACCATTAAACGATCATTACCTACTATTATGCATTCATTAATCGATTATTTGCCATACCATACCTGATTAATGAGGATGTTTGATCTAGACATGACAATGACTATGTCGTGTAGTTGTAGTCATGCGTAAATAACTTTGCAGAGGAGACAGCTACAAACATACTGGAGACTTCAACTGAGAGTGTCTGCAAAGTGCAATCTAGTACATTTCACAGTCTGCTATGTATTATAACACATATTTCATTACGACATGTTTGTACTTTTCAGAATCCCTAGATAGTTCAATGTTCCAACTGGTACGAAAAAGAAGATTTTAACGTCTCGCTCATTTAAACAATGCCTTACTGTGTGCGTACATGTCACATGTTTTACCGGATGATTTATGTGGTACACTCAACTTGATAAACCCGGGATATTGGATGTATATTGAATTGTTATACCACTATGTCTATCAAATGACGTAAGACTTCTTTTGTATCGCAGACTTGCCGACATTGCATGACGGGGAAATAGATCTGTTCCAAAAACGGACGATAATGAATTCATCAGGTTATACGCCGTCGCTTGACCATGACTGATACTTAAATTGTTGTACTAGGAACTTCATCAACTGCGTTCTATAATCAGAGTATTGATAGGTTAAAGCTATGTAAATTAAAAAATAACAACATTTTATGAATTACAAATCTTTCTAAAAATTGACCACCATGCGAATCAATTCATTCTGCCAAAAGCTTGCGATGGAATTTGTGTCGACTTAAATACGAGTAGGAACCTAATCCAGAGAATTATACGTTAACAAAAACAATATGCAGTACATAAATTACAAATCTTTGTAAACATTCTGTGCATTACAAACATTCTATGCACTATATAATTAGATGTATTTTTAATGTAATTTAAAAAACTCTTACGTATCAGTGTAACATTGTAGCTGATAACTGTACGGTGGATTGTAAAACAATCAAAAATAATCCTATCTTTTCATCACCTGTCACCTGTCTTTTGTAAGAATTAGGAGTATGTATACACTATACATACAGTATACACACAATACATACAGTATACACACAATACAATGTGGTGGTTCTCTCAGGCTTTATCTACCTTTTAGACTGAATATGTATATTGAGGTATACATCCATTGAGGTATACACTATACACTGCACTATACACCGTACATTTTGCACATGGCGCTGCACAGTATTGCAGCTCTCTATTTGCGGCTAAACTCATCATAATCCCAAAGAAATGGTCCAGTTTTAATTGCCCCATCTCTTCAGCCTAGGTCGTACTGTTAGGTCGTGCAGCTAGGTAAAATAAATACAGTACCGCATTGCAGCCCCTGTTATGTGGTCCCGATGTGCCATTATCTGGGGTTTATAACAAGTCCACGCTAATGCATTTGCTAGGCTGTACAGCGTACCGATCGCGGGGATGTTGTAGATGTTTATGTAATCATTCGTCAAAATGTACCGACCAATACCGCAGTCTATACAGCGTACAAACTGTCTTGTATTTCTGTAGAGAAGGACTAAAGAATGTCTGGATATTTGTTTTTGTAAGACATGTTGTAAAATGCATAATAACATATCACGTGATCAGGTGTAATAGTTACCTGCTTAGAAAGCGCGATTCAATCTGAATGTTATAACGTTACCCTCCTCCGTGTACTGTATATTGTGATCAGCATGAGTTTACTCAAAGTTATGTGTATCACTCGCTTCACTCAGAAAATATAATGAATTTATTGTTCGTATCATAAATAAACTTGCAGTTTTCTTCATATCTGATCTCATATCACGCCATTTTTGTTAAAAGAAACCTGTATACACGTAACATGTGGTTGCCCAGCATGTTTTTATTGCTTATTTACTCGCCTGGTCAATATCAAGTTTCACCAGTAATACCACGTCAATAACATCAGGGATAACATCAGGGTGTGACTATGGAGGTCACGTTACCTGATGGTATAATTGTCCGAGAACCGGCTGATTCTGGGTATGCAGGTTGAGATACAGCAGATACGAATAGCCTACTGCGGTGGTAGGGACCCATATGTCAAATCCAACCATAGACCCATCTTTGAGGACTGAGGAGGCATCTCATCAGTCGCACCTCCAAACTCGGTTTCTGAACTGGAATTCTTGTGATTTCCAGGCGACCAGACCGAGGTTACCATCCCATCCTGTTAAAGTTCATCACAAGAAGCACCCATTCTGAATATATTTGACAGCCGACACACCCCATTGTCGATTAAACCTTGGATATAATCTTACATGCTCCGGAAGGAATCCCTTATAGTCTTTCCCACTGTCACCAGCTCTTTCACTAGAGTCACCAGCTCTTTCACTGGAGCCATAAACAAAATCACTGAAGTATACCGGTAGGTACAGGTCAAGATACAGCAGACTACGAATAGCCTACTGCGGTGGTAAAATTCTAGATTTGGGATAACCCTCATTAGACTCTTTTAGCTAAAAGTTGATCCAGTGTGATAGTATTATGTTACCACATAAATCTCGTGATGCAAGCTTGACTGTCGTTTCCTATAATTTCTATAATTTCTTAAAGTCACATGCTTGTCAGATGTAATTACAAACTGCATTGGTAACATGTTGGAACATGTTGTATTAAATGTGCAACACCCTAATTCTTACATACAAACATTCTACTATAAAGTTCAACTTACTCCATATCCACAAAATTTAGAACGCAGGCTTTGGAATGCCAACCAATTAACGAAGATAGATTGTAGCTGGGTTTTCATCTCCTCTCGCGCCTCACTGACTGAGACTCTTCATGGAGATACAATGGTGATAACTGTGGTGTGCATGTTACGTGTACACATTATCCAGAACATTCCTCTCTTCCTTCTGATCAATGTATTGTACTGGTTTCAAAGAAAAGAGCGGTGATAAGTGGGTTTCTCTTTTTAAATTTCTCTTTCTGATGACGTAATTGAGATCTTTTTTATCCGCTTTATATTTCTCCACTGCTGCACTGGAAGTTATATTTACAACTGAAACAAAGACCTTTACCACATCACTAAGTTGTTGCTTTGTAAGCTTATTGGGGTTGATAGGTCACGTACAGCAACAACATCTTTTGTTAGTCACTAATAAAGATCATACTGCCAGTGTGACTAAAACTTTCTTATTGTATTGTATAGCTAAAAGCACGGTGCAGGCCTACATGGACGGTGCAATGCCCCACATAAGTAAAATTCTAACTTTATGTAAAATGTGGGTGTGTACTGGTGGGTGGGGTTGTCGTTGCACGAGTATATAACATTATGTATAAGTTACATTATTTACATCCTGTTTTTTAACTTGACTTGGAACACTTGATGTTGTGGTTGCGAAGTTTTAAATTTACTATATACGCAAACTAAGTAAGTTCATGATTTATTTGTAATCTTCTCACCGTCAAGGTGTGTCTGTTGTGAGTGTTAATAAAAGGAACATTTATCTACTCAAAACTAACTGTATCATTAGTACGGTGGGTACTGATTCGGTCAGTAACCTTTCTGCTAAACCTAAAGGAAATAGTATTAAATATATTTCCGTTGGGTGCAATATACAGGAGAATGTACTGTGTATAAAAGAATGTACTGTGTATAAAAGAATGAACTATGTATAGAAGAATGTACTGTGTACAGAAGAATGTACTGTTTACAGAGAAGAATGTACTGTGTACAGAAGAATGTACTGTGTACAGAAGAATGTACTGGGCACAGAAGAATGTACTGTGAAGCATAGAATATACTATGTACAAAAGAATGTACTGTGTACTTTATACGCTAATATATCCGCCTGGACTGATAAAAAACTACTTTTCTAGTAGACCGATATTCTGGAATATCCCCGGATATCCTTGCAATTCACATTCAGGTACATGGTACATGGTACCTGGTACACGGCACATTATATGGTACATGGTAATATAAGTAACTCCTTGGCATGATGCCTGTATTCCTTCGTTCTTACGTTTTAGGAATTTTTTACTAGATATCAACATTGTTCTTATCAAGTTCTGAGTAAATTACACCTGTCAAAAGTGACTAAGCAAAGTGTCAAATACACACACACGCCCACCCCTGACGCACATTGGTGAGGTTATGTTGGTGATATAAGTGTATTACAGTGGCTTTTTTCACTTCTCAACATCAGCTCAGTAAAGCTCAGAAGTATAGAATTACAATATGAAAGTTAACTTAAGTTTTATCTTCGTATGCTGACAGGTTTTACTTTGCACTTAAGTCTTAACAAGATCTGCGATCAGCGTGTGCAGGAGAACAGTAGCAGATATCCCGTCTTTCCTCATTTTGTTTCAAGAGGACAAAGGCTTAGCTAAAATCATAATCTCTGTCCATACCACTAATCCTAAAATTCAGCGTTAAGGTAAAAGTAACTATCAAACACGTTAATAACTTGCAACAAAATGTCACGAACAGCCGAACAACCTCGCTCTGGGGTGGTCGGATGATCTGACGACCTTGTCAACTTTTGATGAAACTCAACGTAGGTTAGGTCAACATGTATACGGGGCAGCATTCCATAGTTAACTCCAGTTCGCTCAGTAATTTTTACAATTTATGTTAAACTTATCTACTTTCAGGCATTAGATATGATACTGGATCTGGAGCCCGACGATGACGGGGACGACGCGCAGGGACAGAACGACTTGGTGGAACAAGCTGCAGAGATGTTGTACGGGCTGATTCACGCGCGCTACATCCTCACCAATCGTGGTCTTGCTATGATGGTGAGTTGTTTCTGATGAAGTTCTGGAGAACTACTTGGTTCAATGTTTCAGATGATAAGATGATGTAGTTTGCGAATGTAGTTTAGGAGTAGAGAACTTACCTTTACTCGACACCGTGCCTGAAAATCAGGGTCAATTTTGACCATCTAACGCGACACCCTGAGTTACACCAAATGGTAGAAATCTGGGACGCCTCACACCTCGCCTCTAAAATCTTATTAATTGCATAATGCAGATATAGCACTTCTAAACACTCTGACAAATTTACTTAATGCCGTCTGACGTCAACTGTTTTATTGCACCTTCAGCAGAATCGCATTTCTGACATCGATCAGTCTGCTATCCTACATTATGGTATTTTGCACTTGCAATAGCATATAACGAGTGTTCCTATTTTTGTTTGAAAATTTGCCACTTTATGTCGAGACTTTCAAGTCAATCTAGCTGATATCACCCATCTTGAACGTGTGGCAGAAATGAATTGTCAATTTAAATTGCGACTTCAATGAAAGAAAAATTTTACGGAATATTCGATATTTTAGTTCAAATCATGATCTTTAACATTCTAGCAAATTCGATTCTCTGCGAAGTTTCGTCTTTTATGCGAAAACTTGATTTTACGGCTTAGGTATTAACTTCTAAAAATGGTTATTTGACGAAGATTTGCCACAATATCATGTGTTTAAATTGAACCGTCAATTTAATTAATTTGTGGCATAATTCTTCTGGCATTGAGAATTGGAAAAAGCCAAAATACCAATATCGCAAAAAAGTACGTCATTCTTCCCAGCAGAACTATTCGCATAGCTCGAAAATGAAAATGAAAATTTCAGCTGGAGAAATACCAGAATTCCGAGTTCGGAACGTGTATCAGAGTATTTTGTGAGAATCAACTTATGTTACCTATTGGACTGTCAGATAATCCAGGTAAGTTGAATATTGTTGATGGATCTGATTTGCTTAATTGTCTTAAAAGATATATTTAAGTTGTGCCATTTGAAGTGGTGTTGTAAATATGGCCTTCTTTGATACTTTGATAATGAATAGGACGATAAAAGTTGTGATGATCATATTGTTGTTCCAACAAGTGAAAATCGTATGTATTCTGATTTCTGACGTTTCGAAAAATATTCCATTTTTCATATTCTAGCTCAAATTATGAGTATAATAGTGGTGTTAAAAGTATTAAAAGAAGAGTATTAGCATCAGCCTAAAGTGGTCAAAAGCTTTAGCCTATATGTTTATAAAGTAACCTTCATTGGCTCTTTCTGTTTTACTTTTACGAAGTATTACATATTTTAGTTCCTAGTACATGTAACCGTTCTTATAATTCCAATCTAATAATCCTTGAAATGTAGTTCTTTAAAACGAAAATAGAGCTTACTTAGGATTCGCTTGGGAAAAGTCCAAAAATCGACATCAGTGCAACTTGTATCACTACTACAATGCTTTTGGATTAGGCTTTCTACAAAGGCGATTAAATTTCACGCTGCTGTACAACATATTATGGACCATTTAAATTCTGCAAATCGCATTGGCCAGACGTCAGATTTCCGAGTTACACGTAATTGGTCTAATTAAATTCATTTATATCCCCAGCTCAAAGTGTAAGCGTGATTGACGTTCACATCATCGTAAAATATTTGAAATATTTGCAGCATCACAAACTCGTCGAATATTTAGTGTCTGATAATACCTTCACATTCCAAGTGAATTAATTGTTACAGGTGAAAGTATGGTAAAACTCTACTGTCCAAAATGCCAGGATGTGTACGTTCCCAAGTCATCCAGATATCACCATATCGGTAACTGCTTAAATAAGTTTTATTACTTGAATCATTTCGCATCCTCGATATCAGTTACAATTAACGTTTGACCTGTAGAAATTTTAAAAAATATTGTAAATGAGCCCTTCATTCCTCAGATGGTGCATATTTTGGGACGAGTTTCCCTCACATGTTGTTTATGGTACACCCGGAATATCGTCCAAAACCCTCCCCAAGCTCGTTCATACCCAGGTAAGCAGGCACTACTTATATGTAAACGTTTAACATGAGTAGGATGACAGTAAACTTCATATTATACCAACGCTGCGGGGAAAATTAACGCACAAATCTTCATTAATCTTCGGCCAGTCACGTCTCGCAGAATTGATGTGATAACTACACTTTGTGTCCAGTGTCTAGCTTAGAAGAAATCTCTCTGAGCTGGTCCGCGCGCTGGCTTCTGCTACTAATTTCATCCAAAACTTAAATTTGATTGAACTCTGACATGATTGGGCAACGTGTCGCAATAGGCGTCAAAAAGGTCTTTGAATATACCAAAATTTGCTGAGCTGTTTGCGCGTTTTACCTGCTGC
This sequence comes from Mnemiopsis leidyi, assembly GCA_000226015.1. NCBI lineage: Eukaryota > Metazoa > Ctenophora > Tentaculata > Lobata > Bolinopsidae > Mnemiopsis > Mnemiopsis leidyi. The sequence goes on from JH153269.1 coordinate 51,558, forward strand.
GCGCGCGCACTTTTTGATTTCTAAGGCGTAAACGCGCGTCATGCAGATCACGTCCATGATATGATATGATTTAAATTCCCACGCTTGAAAAGTACTCAGTATTCAGTAAGTCAACATAATTTAGGACATGATGACTCGGGTGCTGGGCGCTAGCTATGGATCCATTGGAATATGTAAAAAAAGGAACTTCGACAATCTTCTTGAACACTCCTTTAAACATAAAGTGGCATATGGGAGGATTATGAAATTCCCGCTATTTCCTGACTATCCAGCCGTTATAACTCACGCTAGATTTTTGACGGCAGGCGCGCCCTCTTTAACCCCGTTATCTTAATAATGCCCTGAAAAGTCAACCAGTGTACTAAATTGTAACTAAAACTATTTCAGGTTGTACGGATTTAAAATCCATCCTCTTGCGTACCAACTGCAGGTTGAGGCGTCCGTACATTGGAAAGGTAAATTTAGTCTTGAATTAATCTGACATTGTCGCGGTTATACCCGACTCTTGCAGCTCGTCTCGTTAGAACGTTAGACGGATACAATCTCGTCAAATCGGGCATCACCTTGTTGCTGTTAATGAATGGCTTAACTCAATTATACTACATTAAACCTTGGATTTAAGTAACGTTTTACATATTCAAAAGTTTCATGAATTTCTATTTCAGAATCAAGAAAGAGAGCTTAGCCGTGTGGAAGAGGAAATGAATGGTGGCAACAGAAGAATTGTTTTTTTTAATTTAATGAATGAGTCGGACTAGCTCTAGCCATGGACAGTAGACGTAGATTCTGAAAGAACCTCACATATTTGAAATTCCTCCCACAATCCATTTAAATTCAATGTGCATCCCCGAAATGCCAGTTATGTAATTTGTTTTAAGAAGCTTTCATGTCGAATAAATTCCATAGTGGTTATATATGTAGTGCTCTATACTATATACCATATTATTAAGTCATGTATCGCAGTTATATAACATATGTATATGTATATTTTATAAGCATTTCGAAGCTGGATTTCGGCGTTATTTTTCAACAAAATTGTTTTCTAAGTCTCGCCTTACTTGAATTTCCAAGGCAAATTCGCTGTTGTGTGCTTGTTTCAGAGTTGTTTTATTAGCCTAGCTCGTCAATTTATGTTCTAAATTGTGGTAATGATCTCTTTAGCACCGAACAAGTTTACGAAATTCCTTTATCATTTATCGTCAATTTAATTATGATATACTTAAACAATTTTTGTAATGGGAGGAAGTTAAACCGGAACGTCGGATACATCACTAGCACTGTCCCTTACCATGGGACTGTAAAACTAAAGCTGAGCACTCAAAATAACCTGGAATTCGTCATCAGTCAGTGTCATGCACCGAAAAGCTCAACAAGTGCGTATTTGTAGATGTTAGCTGAATGTCGGGCCCAGCCTTGGGTGTCCTGTTTGGGCCAGTAAAACCTGTTCTGTGTGTAGGATTGTAGAACGAGAAGCTTTATGTCTTGGTTTCAATTGTCATTCGTACAAATCTTATTACAAGTTTATAAGCATCCGAGAGTTTCAATTTTAATGGCGTACAAGGTCCATGTACCACTTTTGAAAGTAGCTGGTAGTGAACAACATAGGACGTTTAAATCGGACCGATTGCGCGCCGACATATAGTTTATAAAATAAGAAGTGTGTCTATGCTGCGCAATGTGAATGGGTCCTGTAAAACGTCCTATGTTTTTCAGTGTTTGCAATAAATCGTTGAACTGAAAGTTCAGGGCCAAAAACTCTGGTATAAACACTCAAAAAGGACTACGACTGGTTCTGTGAATAAAAACGAAAAATTCAAATTATCCTAATCTTAACTACTTACAATGGATTCAGTCTACAATCGACCGGATGTAAATGTATTTGTTATCAATTCGAGTTTCATCAAAACTGCAAACTTCGTCACATTGACATTCTACATAATCATTCCTTCAATTTACAACGAACGTCAAATATTAGGTAAAGTTTGAAATTGAAAATTCTCAAGGATAGTTGAACAACAACACTATGGCGGCAAAATCAACCGAAATGGAAACCCTGTCGTAAAATTAAATGGTAATACTGAGCGCTGCGGTCCTTAAAAAGTAATCTGACTTGACATCAGCGGCTGAATTCATAAACTGTTAGGTACAAAAATAAATGCGCGGTGATTAAGTCCCTTTGAGTAGCTTTTTATTCGTTTCTGTCCAACCTCGACCATTGTATGTGAAGAACAGTAACAAATCTTGAAATCACGTCTGATCTTGAATCTATCAACCGGCTATAATAACTAAAATGATGGCTCTGAAGAAACTTGGGCAACATCTTGGTCTTCCTAATCTTGTCGAAAATTCGATCTCTTGCAAGTTCTTCTCGAACGTGAGGAGAAAATCCATGATAGCAAGAGGCAAACTGGTGGTGGTGGTGTAGGGATTCAGAGTGAACGAAAAAGGACGGAGAAGAATCTATTCTGATATCAAAAGTCGAGGTGATTATCGCTAAGTGGCTGAGACTGGACCGTTCACGTCTTCCTTCTCCTCCTCCTCCTCTTCTTCGTCATCATCTTCACCATTGCTGTCCGCAGTTAAACATTTTCTAGCTCGGTACGTTTTACTGAAATTGAGGGATATGAGTTTCTTGTACATTCAATTTGATAACCTACTATCGCGACCATCACGCGCAGCTCCCGTTAAAAGTATCTTTCTGAAAATGAAATATTTGCAGCACGGGGCCAACATCCTTAATTTATCATTTTTATGATATTATTGGTTGTTCCCGCTCTAGTAAAAATTTGGGAATTTTTAATACCTGTAAGTGTTATCATTGAACGTAATCAACTATCAAGGCTTAACCCCTTCCCTTCCTCTTGAGAGAGACCTCATATTCAAAGATAGTTTAAGTGGAGTAGAGGGCTGAAGTTTCATGACATTGTCTGTCGGGGTTTGCTGTGGAGGCAGTTCAATCACAGAAGCAGAAGAGATTTGGCTGAACAAAGGCTATCTTTTACAGAAATTAGCAAAATTCCGAAAAACAGCCGGGCTCCCTTCTCAACCTACGTAAAATGTGTAATATGTAAACGACCTCTTACGATACCAATGATGTCTGTCTAAATCTGTCTCTGAAATTGAAACAGCCGCTGCTAATTGCAAGGACGTACTTAGACTTAAGAGGTTGAATCAGGTTGAACAGTCTTTTCTAAATCAAAACCCGGGTTTCTTTGTACTTGAGTAGTCAGGGCCTTACTAACCAAGACCACAAATTAAGGGGGAAACAGACGCTGCAGCAATCAGACTTCTCTTAAACATGGAAGTCAATGAATAGGTTTAGTTAAGACCTGAGGGTGGAAACGGCTACCAGAAAATACTGGTTCTACTCGGATTTGATGGATAACTTAAGGGAAAGAAGAGAGCAGCGGAAATCAGGAATCAAAATATTTCAAATGAAATCCTTTAAATCCTAAAAATTGTTGATGACATCATCATTGGCCAAACCCCCTCCCCTCGTCATCAACCGTCATCATTTGGAATTGGAAACCCCCCCCCCCCCCTAGATGATGACGTCATATGTGAACGACCCCTAATGCTCTTTTTCATGAGATGAAACCTCAAAGAGTTGCAGCATAAATTCAAGGTGGTTAACCAGTCAATACATGATAGAAGCTAACTAGCTAGTTCCAGGAATAAGCCAATGGGTCCAAGCAAATGACAGCCAACTCAACTGCAGTACAATATTTCAATAATATGTACTTACCCTCAGTGCAACCCCAAGTTCAATCGAATACGCAAATAATGAAATTTTTTGAAGCAGCATGACTAATACCCAATGGAAGTACAGCTGTCCGTTACCAGTAAAAATGTATCCAAATGACGGGTGCGATAACTAGCGGACTTTTTCCGTCGCGCATCCGATCGCATTCGGTGGACTTTCAGGCGGACCCGATCGGATCCGCCGGAGGCAGCCAAAACGAACATTCGGCGGATCCGCGACGGAAAAAGTCCGCCGGTTATAGTCCCAAATGATGTTTTAAATTAATGAAATAATTTACCTGAATGTGCTGACAATGATAGTTAGCGGTAGAGCAAGGAATATCATGGACAGGAACACCACTACTGTTCCTATCACTTTGCCCCACGTCGTCTGAGTTGAAGTTTTGTTAGTCGCTAACTACAAACCACACGGATTTGTATCATAGTACAGAGAACGGTATTTGTGGGAAGGTGACGCAAAATTACTCTGACACGGGACAGCGATGGACCAGTTGTTTAGTAATAAAGTACAAACAGTTATATAGTCTAAAACCGAGTATATATATTAATCTTGCTTACAATGGGATAAACGTCTCCGTAGCCGACGGTAGACATTGTTGCGACTGCCCACCAACAGGCCCCAAGAATACTCGTTATATTATCGTTCTTCTGTTGATATTTCGAGGTTAAATTATACAGGTCATCAAACAATTGAAATGTTTATATTAAAAATTATTATACTGAATGACTCAATCTTATTTACCATTCTTAACAATGATATGACTAATTTTGGATCTAAAATAGTACAATCTTGAATCAAAGTTGTGGAAAATTGACAGCCATACCCCATTTTCTGCGTAGTATAGAAAGGAACCGAAGACGACAACGGCCATGAGCCAGACCATGACCAGTAGTGACAGTTCACTTGTACTTTTCTTCATCACGTGAGCTGCAATAGATATAAGTTAAATAGAGAAAGGTATTTTACTGGCCAATCGGAAGCTAGAAAGCACTGTTTTGAAGCTTCTCATTGGTTCAAATTTGTAACCCTCCCCAAAAGTACCCTTCTCAATATGTCGCGTGAAGTCCAGATTCGAACATCCTATAAGCTTGACTTCTGAACATACACTACTGACAGCGCTATATCAAGTTTATCATCAGGGCTATTTTCGATCAAAAAAGAAAAAAATACTAATTTGTTTTCTTACCTATAAGTAGTAGCTTTTTACTCCTCCGCACAAGCTTGAAGACTCTTAGTACCCTCGCTAATCGCAAGACTCTTAATATTTCTATCGTATTATTTGATTCCTGAAGAGAAAATACAGTTGAGGTGCTAGTTTCTATCGCATATTTAATTCCTGAAGAGAAAATACAGTTGATGTGCCATTTCCGGCCCTATAGTGTATTGATGGAAAATCTATCAGTCAATAGTTTAAGTAATCAGCTTTGAAAATTTACCTTGGTGAAAAGAAGAACGAAGTATGGAAGAATAGCTAAGAAATCAAGCCAACTCATCAACGATGTGAGAAAAGCTTTTTTATCTGGTGCTGTTATACCTGAAAACGATACTCTATGAGATAATATGGCTGCTAAAGAACAAAAATTCAAAATAACATACAAGAACTAGAAGTACGCATTGATTTCAGATTTTGATTCAGAAATATTTGGTCGAGTTGAATATTTGAGAATGAAACTTAAAGAAATTAATAAACTTTATACCCACCTCTGGCTATAAGATCAAATGTGAAGAATCCGACACAGATAGTGTCAAGTGTGAAGAGTATCTTATATTCCTTAGAAGTATTATCTGATGCCATCTTTTTAATCTAAGGAAGAAATTAATATAAATGTTCAGTTGAAGTAGAAATTATCGGATATTTTGACAACGTTCAACAGTTACTCAGTAAGGTGTCCGAAATTGGTCTAAATACCATAAGTACCAACTAAATATCCATCAAGAAGTGGTCCGGGTCGAGTTACTTACCTCTGGCAATGTCTCAACTATAAGACACGTCACAGAAACCATAATAAAAGCGATATCCAGCCACGCCCATACAGTGGCCGCCTTGCTCGACTTTGGATTATTCAGAAACTTCCAGACCTTATTTGAAACCTTCTCCCACCTAGACTTCTTGGCAACAACTTTTTTAGTCCCATTTTGAAGTGCTGTCTTCTGACGGAGGGCAAGGTTTATCTTATAAAACTCTCGCTCCGCCTCAAAAATATCTGGCGGTACGTGGCTGGGGGCATACAATCGCCCCGTCTGGTAAAAGTTCAATATGTATGAAAATGATTCTCTGTTCCGGTCGAAGAAGTACTCGTTCTTATTTGGATCGTAGTAGTTGTCGAGCTCTGAGGATCCGAGCAAGGTCTGGGGGTATTCTTGGAGGGTACATCGGTAGGTTTCGAACAACAGTCCACATATGTTCAGTTTTACCTGGAGATTATACACGTTACCATTGTGACATATTAGAGCATAATGTTTCACATAGCGGGCAGAGAAGCAGAGTAGTTTTTTTTTCACTTTGATCGAAAGGGAAATTGATAATCATATCATAATTTGAATAGAATTAGTAATTTGAATAGAATTGGAATTTATGCTTAGCAGGGTAATAACCATCATGGTTAGAACTATTCAGTTTTGTATAGAAAACCTGTTTAGGTTTTTTGAAAGCTCGAGTAGTTAAAGTTAAACGGACCTTTTTGTGATACCTAGGTTTTTTTGCATCTTCACGGGCATTGCAAGAGGATCTGTAGTACATAGATCAAATGAAAGGGAGAACTATCATTTTGCAACAGTTAAACTTAAAGAAACAGCTGGTTGAATGAAAACAAGGACAGGCGACATAAAATATTAAAATAACCAGACAGTTCGGATCTTTAAATAAACCACATCAATTGTGCAAGGATAACCGCTATGTTAAAAGTCACCAGGCTGTTTATTATACTGGACATGCGGTAAGATGTTCACGACAGTACCAAGAATGAGGTTATAAATGACCTAGGAGTGGCACTGCATGCAAAACTACAGACCAATATACTAATGCATAAAGATGCAGCATTAGTCATGTAATTGTATTTCAATTTCAGTTGGTTGGCAGCTGCCAAGATTTTTTCGAGCAGATGAAATTTTGCCGATCCGTATATTCTCCGCTTGCAAGCTTTTAATTTTAATCTATCGGGTTGATTTTAGGTTTATGTTGATTAATCGATATAAAGTTCTGAAATGTGAAGCAACTATAGATTCATGACCGTTCATGTGCAGGACTCTCGATCAATATGTTTAAGTTGGTTTTCAAATCATGTCTACTGCAAATGTAATGATTTATCAGTATTTGGAGGAGGCGCTGAAGTCTCTGTGGCATTGAAAGATTGAACATGATCCGAAAGGAGAAATGGCGAATACAGCAAAACCTCGATTTACCGTACCTCAACTTACTGTGTCCCTCGATTTACCGGGCCTTTTCCCTTTCCCCCGGGAGGCCCGGTAAATAGAGGTTATACTGTACATGGAAACCACATCACACAGTTGAATAATTTTTTCATTCTTTAAACCTTACCGTGATCAAGTAATTATTTTATGACATTACTAAATGGCCAATTCTAACAAAATTCATATTTTGCTAGCTAAAAAGTTAAGAATATGATACATGAATATAACATTACACTCTATCATTAGTTACTTTATTGAAGAAATATGTTACCGCCTTCCAGTAATTCAATAATTAGATTACCGCATGACTCAGCAGAATAGAAGCCCCATATTCCCATCAAATGAATTAATTAGATGGTCAGAAAGAAAAAAGTGAGTAGATGAGTGTATAGTTTTGTTGTTGAACTGCTGTTGATCCTAACTTACGAAAAAAAGTAAGAAAGAAACTGTCGTTGGTCAGAACTTACAAATAGAAAAAGTAAGAAAGAAACTGTCGTTGATCCGAACTAACTAAAAGAAAAAGTAAGAAAGAAACTGACGTTAAATGTTAATTCGAACTTACAAAAAATGAGAAAAACTGTCGTTAATCCGAACTAACTAGAAGAAAATGTAAGAAAGAAATTGCCGTTGATTTGAACTTACAAAAAGAAAAGGTAATAAAGAAGCTGTCGTTGATCCGAATTTATAAAAAGAAAAAGTAAGAAAGAAACTGACGTTCATCCGACCTTACAAAAGAAAAATTAAGAAAAAAAAACTATCATTGATCCGAACTAACTAGAAGAAAGTGAAAAAAGAAACTGTAGTTGACCTGAATTTACAAAAAGGAAAATTGAGAAAAACTGTCGTTGTTCAGAACTTACTCGATGCTTGAGAGGTTTCTCCGTTAGTTCGTCGTTGTGAACGTTGTTTCTGTCTTGCTGTTTCGGAGTGGATCTTCCGTCCGTAAAGACCTCACGGTGCTCTGCCGCCGACCCTAGATCTGAAATTACAAGCCGGTCAAACACAAGGAAATGTTTTAAGTGCAATGTTAATGTTATAATCCCTAAAATGGCGTGAAGAGTTAAACTGCACTCCTTCATGCGTGATCAGAGGAAGTATCGACTTACTGCTAAACTGAAGGTTTAATTTTCATTTACATTTTTTGTGCTTTGTATGTTTTTGTTTTAGTTGTGTGAGTAAAGTTTCCGGTGTGCCTCGTGAACTTTATATATTTTGGAATCAAACTTTTAGACAGGAACTGATTATGGACAACGGTTGTGAACTATCTGACATGATATTCATGTAATAAGATCACAATTCTAATTTCTAATTTCTTTCTAATTTCTCATTACATTAATATAAATTACGATTGTTTAAGGACGTATGCAATATGCATATGGTAGAATATTCTAGGCAGAAAATCGATCCCGCTGAAAAGATTATTCAGTAGTCTAATAACTGAATTAAATGGACAACGTGAAGACTGAAGGTCTACTTGCAGAAGCACATTAGATAGTTACGAAGGAACAAACATATGTCAAGGTCAATATTGTCACAATTATCCAACCGATTAATAAGACTTATTATTAGACTTACATTTTAAACATTTATTTCAACAACTATTGGAAGTATTTTAACTACCAACATCTCTAGTTAACCCATGATTTTAGAACAGTTTATTTTGGACTTGAGTGGTAACACACGGTGTTTCATTCCAGCTCCTTCATACGTTCATTTCATAAAATCAGTATTGGAACTAGTACAACAGCACTTTCAGAGAAGACAATAAATACATAAATATATTCGACTTTCATGGTGTAGTTCTAGACTCTAAAATATGTGAAATATGTACCAATGACATCATTGACAAATAAACACAAATCAATAGATCTTATCACGAGTAGACAAGTCTTGGTCCAGTAATTCGACACGTAAACACTAAACATGCAGTAAGATATAACTCGATACAAATATAATTATGATGATAATTTCCGAACTAATTCGCTGATTTTTAAACATTGATAGACATGTAGACAGTTTTGACTTAATACAAAGAGAGAGAGCTAAAACTTATTATCAAATTTACACTGGAATCGTGTAAACTTTCCTAGTTCTTTGCCGATCGAACAGCCACAATAAAGCAATAAGGAGAGAAGAACCGTCAATGAAGGGTCGGAGGGGGGCCTGGGAGGGGTTGTAACCCCCAATCTGATTTTTAAAGCAAAAGTAAACAAACACAACAGTTGAAATCTCAAGACAAGATACCTGACATCCCCTTAAAACTACCGACAACCGAGATACGGCGCCTCAGTGACGCCCAAGCAGGTACTACCCCATGCATCACTGCCCGGGTTACTTCCAAAAACCGGCACCGAATCACCTCATGGACGCAACCGTCCGGGCATGGTAAACGACGGATTTCAGCAAAATTAAAACCAGCACTTTTCAGTGTGAATACTGAAAGTGACGGTAAAACTGTGAGTATTTAATTGTGAAGGGCCAATCAGGAAAGCCCTAATAAGGTCACGTGACAAGGGTTTGCTAACCATGGTCGTTTTGGTTTTCTATATGTTGTAACCATAGAAACGCTCAATACACTGATTTGATTGAACCAAAATAAGTGTACGTTCTACAAAATACCAGGCTGAAATACACCAGTTATTGTTTGGTCGGATGAAATGTACATAACTATAGACCAAATGCAATTAATCATAAATTACAGTCATGATATAAGCAGACGAAAAGCTAATATAAAAGATGACCTTCAAAATCACGTACAGATAAGTCAAGATCTATGACTGGCCTGAAACTTGGTATGTGAAGACAGCAGTTACGTATTCATTAGTTTAGATCACTCGGACCCCTGACATAATCACATGGGCTGCCTGTCTCAACCTTACATTTTAGTGTCAGCTCAATGAATAGATACATTTATCACTTATACCCACTTATTCTAAGCACAGAGTTTGGAGATATCTAGCGGTCAGATCTAAATTTCCATCTACAAAATTGATGAACGACAGTGTAAAGTAAAAAATCGCCAAAAATTGTTAAAATTGAGACAAAATAAAAACCGCAATAATTTGTTGAGGTTCTTCCGCAGATGTTAACATTCATTGGGACAGAGTATGATTTGCCTCCTTTTTTCACAGCAATAAACGTTCGGAAAGGAAACAAAATCAACTGTCTAGCATGTAGGGCGAGGGAGTTGAGACACCGGTAAAAATAGTAGTACTACAACTCGAGGACGAACGATAAAAAATTCTGTAAGTGTATCAGTGTATCACTGTTTATGTAGAAAACTTTGCGTAATAAGAGAGGACGGTGGCAGTTTTATTCCGAAATATTGTTAATCCACGAAGTCTTTAGTTTACTGTCTTTCCTAGGCCCCACGCCCAGTGATGCACGAGATCATAGCAGTGTCACGCCGATATAGTGGCATGGTCAAGAAAGAAACAAAAACTCAACCCCATTTATATATTTTGAGACCAGAACGCGATTTAGCGACGGATTCAAAACATCAGATCAAAAAAGGCGGTTTCTCATTACCAGTGGAGGTGGCTGACGAGGTGTCGTCCGCGGTAGGACTCAGCCGTTTCCTTCCTCCGTTCGAAATCATGTATCATCCACACACATATATATATGTACACAAGGAAGTAAAGACACAACGGGAAAAAAGAGGAATATAGACGCAGCAAATGTACACGAGGTCGGCTGTCACTGGGTCTTATTCAGCGGGACACATTCGGAATCTGAAGATCAACTGATTGCATTTATCGTGGGCGCGTTGCGGGGCAATGAGAAGCGTATTACATGACTGGTTGGCGGTATATGCTGAATTATGAATTGTTATAACGTGCCCAGTCTGTTGGTTATGCAGTGAGGAGTTGGACCAGGGAGACTGTCCCTGGAATTTCAGGGTATCGGTGGAGGAGGAAATTGGGAGTGGCAGGATCTGGGAATGTGGTGGCAGCAAGTGAAACCACTGCAGGCTGATGCTTTAAACTAGTTTCTGGGGTACATCAAGGTTCATCTTTAAATGTTGGAATCCGAATATATTCGCGTAATTGTGTATTATTATTAACGGGCTAACACCTAACAACCTGTACGTCACATCAACTGCTTTCTGGGCAACTTCAAGACAATGATATAAAGTTCGTAAATTTGCTATAAATGTTTATATATTTGAGATATAAAGAAGAAAGTACCAGTAGACAAAAAATTGTCGCATTAAAATTTTAAAGAAGCTGGAGGAATAAATTTCTCCGTCCAGCAATTTGCTACATCAAAATTTCAAAGAAAATGGAAGAAGAAATTTCTCCGTCTAGCATATAATTATACTTTTTAAGGAGAAACATAGTCCATTTCTCCCTGTCAAAAATTCAAATCAAATCATTAATCAAGTAATTGCCAAATTGTGAAAGCGGCCTTACGCGTTCTGTAAAAAGTCTCAATTAACAAACCAAAAAAACCCAGTATTTGTAATTAAAAATCGCGGAACGCAATGACTTTTGCACTTACCCTTTTCCCCATCATCTATTATCCGCTGTACAAGAGCATATAGTGAAGCCTGTGCCATACCTCAACCAAACACTAAAACTCGAATCAAACTTTCCACAACTTTTAGATCAAATGTCGAAGTCACATAGTCTCGACTGTCATGGTTGATGGTAAAATGTTGCTACGTTGCAATATCAGTAGGTATACTGGTGAATGAGAATAGCAAATACTGTCAGAAAAAAGGGATCTACTTGCTGCTTGAACACAATAGAATAAATTTCAAAATCAGGAGAAAATAAAACGGAATTAGTCTACTTCTGGCTGCCACCTCTCTAAAGGTATACTTGCAGATGAAGCGCGAAAAGAATCATACATTGAGTTTGTTAGTTAATATAATATGAAGGAAAAGTTGTTGGAAGCGAGAACCAAGGCCAACTTGCTATCGGGTTGTAATATAACAGGTTCTTAATTCCGATATGGTAAACATGATGAAGCGGAGGCAGATGAGGGCGATGAAGCTAATTCCCCGGTCAGAGGGTCATGGTCAATGCAGCTACTCCAGGAAAAACCAAAGTTTGCAGTAGGTCTTCTGTTTTTATCAAATCGTGAAAAATATTTTAGAAAATATAACTTCTTAGTTCTTACCTAACAATCCCATATTCCAGTCAAATGAAACAAATAGGAACGATAGATATTCTCGAGATCAAATAAGAAGCAGTTTTAAAGATGAGGAATAACAAAATCTCTACATACCAAAATAGTTATCGGCAACATGAAACTACTGAGTGGAAACGATCCGCCTGTATCTTTGTGGTATCTAAATGTCTTAATGATGCAACTAGTTACACTATGTACAGTTATGGTCATGCAACATGGACAACTAATGTTTCTGAAGTGCAGACCTTAAAAAGTAGTTAAACCAGATATATCGCGATTCCAGGTCGACAGATCTGAATGCTTTAATGGACCGGAAACATCCAAGAGTTGAGTAGTGGCTAATGGCTATTTTGTTAATGGGATATAAAGGTTGTCAGTCTGTTGAACTTAGTAAAGTTTGGTGTTTGGAAAAAGAAATTTGTTTAATGCGTCCTGGAATTTAGAGGTAGTATCCTTTCAACTTAATGAAGATCCTAACATATTTGAAGAATTCTTAATAACTAGAAGCAAATAGAAATGATTATAATCCTAAAATTACAGCAATATGCATGCACATGTTATTTCGATTTCGTTCAAGAACAGGTACGATAACTGAACAAAAATGCAGACTTTATCCTACCCTACCCTTATCAACTCATTTAACTATCCGAGCTAGTGCTAGATGGACCTACTTATAGCTGAGCCAACAGTGGAAGTTAACAAGAAACTGTTTACGATAGGGTAAATAAGGTGAATCTACGAAGAGTAGGTTGATGAACGTCCAAAACGGAGCACGCACTGCTACTTATGCACTTATGCTGGACTTTGGAACGCCTGATAAGCGAACCACTACCATGATCCCAACTGACTTCCGAACGGAGAAGAGTGTAGTAAGGAGACGTTGTGTTATGAGTATCTAGCCTTTGATATCTTATCAGTTGTAGAAAGCTGCAATATCTCAATATCTAAATTCATCTCAATATCCAAATATCTCAATATCTAAATAAGGAAACTTAGAGCCGTTGCCACCAAACTTAAGAACTTATCTTTACTTAAAGAAAAAGCTAATACACTGTTTAGTGCTCTTAAAATTTAAATACTGTAATTGAGGATTGTATGAACAACCAGATTATCAAACAAACTTAGTGTTGTGTCAAGCAGCAAGCCTGCAGTAACAAGACGTTGTATGAGGTACAAAGTTTGCGTCGAGCTTCACCAGCAGGAGCTGTCATCATTAAGACATTACACGGCAGTTCCTACTCAGCCTTCTAATTACACAGCCACCCAATCACCGGGCTCAATCTTCGGCGACAGCCAATTGGAGTGCAGGATTTGCAGCGACATCCAATCAGCGATCGACTGGTGGACGGAGGGAATGACGGGCCAGAAGTATATAAAGATACAGGCAGGAGGTGGGCGGATTTGTTGTATTTGTTGGTCCATCTCCAATAATAATACATTTTAATGATTAGCGTACACAGTGCCGATACTATTCCTACTAGGTGATTGTTGTACTAGTTTGATAACGAAATACGCCCTGATACTAAGTAGCTCTCAGACAATACCAGCTATAAGACCTTGCACGTGCACTGGAGTCAAGACCGATGGGCAGGATAAATGTTTCGATAGGTGGAGTCGACCTTGCCTGCATGATGAAAATATTTGATTATTGATTTGTCTGTCAGATTGTGGAGTTCACAGTTAACATCAATCTTAAACGATAAAGATGGAGAATTGTTGGTCTAGAGCCTGATCAAGATTACAAGATAGTGATGAGCAAAGTAGTAGAGAAAATTGACAGCAGATCTGTAGTAGAACAATATATATGATATAGGGAAGTAGGGAGAGGAACTTGAGGCGGAGGTGTGATTATTATTTTATTAAGTATCAATTACAATTAATTGTCCATTAAAGTCGCGATCACGCCACCAGGTGGCGGAGCGTGATTTGTTAATTTTAAATTCTTAAATTGTAATTGTTTGTTTGTCAGTAATTACTTAAGTAGTTTGTCGGTAATTAAGTAATTTTACTTAAGTAGGTATATCAGTAAAGTAATAACAATACCTACTTATATACTTTAGTATAATTTTGTAGCTGGTTGTAACTTAGTGAGTTGGTTATTGTGTATGGTAGCCAGCATGTGTTGTATTGTCAAGTTTATTTCTGTATGGAAAAGTTTTCTCGAAATTATCAGAATATTTAGCTTCATCTCACCTTTCTCTTTTGATAAATACATCGATAACTCAATCTCTACTTTCCTAAAAGATTACCTACATTTATTCGAGGGGTTCTTCGTAAAATACCAGTTCAAATCTCGTTTTTCCCTCATCGGCATCTGTACAAAACGACCGTATAAGGACGCAATATTGCTAACTGTAACAGGTAACTATGGCAACAACCCGCAAAGTATCCAAATTTGGAGCTCATAGCAGTTCCAAATCTGGCGCGAAAAAAACAGCTGAAGGTGTTTTAACTTTCTCAATAAAGCGGTACTACAAGGTTTTATCTTTCAAAAACCTATCATCATCATATCTGCAAACAAATTGCAACAAATGTGACCCTTATGCACGTATGCACGTGCACGCACATCAATTTGTACAAATAATACCATGGTTCATAAACGTTGTCAGAGCAAATTGTCCATACAACCGTTGTTGTAACCATGACAACACGTATCTGTCTCTTCAAGATATTTACCTATTATCCAGACCATTTCAGTAAAATCAGATGGTCCGATTAGCTGATTACAAGCGGTCATCTCAACAGGGTCACAACCCATCGGGAGAGAAATCCAGGCATAATTGAGCGGTCTAAACCTTCACATACCTTTGTTATATAGACAGTACTGCGTTTCGAAACTTCAAGTCGAATTTAAGATTTCGAAATAATGTTCTGCAAGTTTAAACAATGGAACCAGACCATAAGTAAAGCAAGTCACACCAAGGAAAGAAAATTGAGATGAGATTGAGAATTTGAAAAAGAGACAAATTTTCTGCTATAGATAGAGGTTTACCATATGAGGGCCATGTTTATAACCCTTTCCCTGTACCGGTAAAGTTTACCTCTTTACTAATACAGCTATACAGCGATCTACTGTAAATCTTTACCCATCAATGATCAAATTAAGACAGAAACACTGATTTTCTGATTTCCAAGAAAGCATATCGTACTTGGACAATGTGATCAATGATAATGAAAAATAGCATTAAGTGAGATACCGGCCCATCTTTCTATCTTTCACTGATACAGTTAACAATATAATTTTACATATTTACTGTTATACAAGCGATAGGAACTGCTTATACCCTTACGTTGTACAGTACTATATCTGCGAGAATTGGTCAGAAACATCGAGAATCCTCTTCACAGCGCAGGATGAAGAAACCAATCCCTCCTTTCTTACCGTTTGTCAAATAATACCCAAAACAAAGTCTCCGCCCGAAACTGAATCGTCAACAACAAAGATAGAACACTATAATGCAGCCCTGTTTAACATGCCTTATATCGTTCCTAATTAACAAGGCTGATTCCTTGTAATTCACCAGAAAGCCAGACTGAAGGTCGTTGCCGGATTATCGTGCGGCATGTGTAGACACCGACACGACCGGACCTGGCTACATAACTCTACCGACATAATGGCTCTAGAGTGTTCGGTAGTGATTACATGCTAACTAGGCTTAACAGTGTAGCTAGCCGAATGTTTGGTTTGGTTCGGAGTTGAGATTAGTGCGTGTTTCGGTAGTGTGTGAATCCTTTTAAACAAGACCTAATAATATTTATGCATAACCCAATATTCTTTTAATAACACCCTGTATTCTTTAATTAACAACCATACTCTGTAATTAACACCCAATACTCTTTCAGTGACAATATGTATTCTTTAATTCAAACGCAATAATCTTTAAGCAACTCCCAATAATCTAAAAGCATCAACCAAGACTCTTTAAGCAATAACCGATAATTTTTAAGCAACAACCAATACTTTTAAAGCAACAACCAATATACCCTTAATTATTACGAGGAATTGCTAATGAAACACAGTAGGAATTGATTCAGGGAATATCAGTTCCATTCCAAAATTCACTTGTTTAGAGCCTTGATCTAACCCAAGTAAACATACAGACCCTTCAAAGCTTGGAATATCACTAAAACTTTCTGCGCGATACGATATAACCTGAAATTTGACCAATCAATTTAAGTTTAATAGTTCTTCTCGGCTTAGCAGGTGGACAAAGAAGACAGGGATTACTGGTTGATTAATTTCTCTGTAACAACAGCTTCATCGGAACACTCAATAAATTTGATGTATTTATAGTGTTGAAATAGTTTAAAACTGAAATTTGACCAAGCGAAAAATTATTTGCGATTGCCAAGGCAATCTATAGACTCATAAGACTCAGCCTGTTTATACAGGCAGTTGTTTAGGCTCAGCAAAATTCATAAAAATCTCTGCAAAATTCTCAAATTCAAAACGAGGAAAATAATCAGCAGCTCTTCTTCTCAGCCCCACTTGAGAGATCTCTTTCAACTATCACACAAAAGAGAAACAAGAGCGGCCAACTGACAAATCCGAACTAAATTTAAAACGTCTTGTCACCAGACATTACAGATAGCGCACTCCGAGTCGCCCGGCACGCAAGTTACCGGCTTTGCTGGACTGAACGAGCGAATACTGCCAGACTGGAGATTTACTGCTTTTGTACCATCTCCCAGACTGCATCCAGCTTGCCATTGAGCTGGGCAACTAGGGGATGGGGGAGTATTTGAAGTCTATCGTGTAAGAACATCAATATATCCTAGCAATTAGTCTAGTGCACAATCATTCTACTCAATTCGCGCAGCCTTGATCCGCCGAGGACTCTTACCATGTACGAGGACTGGTCTGACGTGTATTCCACTCGGCTGATAGTGAAAATGTTATTCTCATTGAGGGTGAAATAGATGGTGAAATGATAAGTAGACCAAAACCCAGCCGCATAGGTATTTTATAATGTGGAAATGAATGAGAGAATAAGCCGGCTTTACTTAAATAAGTCTGGCAGTGGGCACTTTAGATTCAGTAACCTAACTCATTAAATACTGTAACTACTCAATACCTTCTTATTCAGTGCGTTGTTTTGTAGTCTGTCTTATACTAAAGTATGTTAGTAAGTGTACTGTACTGGATAGGTGGAGCAAACGAAACGAAATAACGGTGAAGACTTCACAGTGAAATAGAGAATGTTCTGAAATACACGCATGTTGCCCTATTTAACATTTAAAATTCTCGTTCTTGTCTGCAGATAAGTTATAATGCAGTTCAGGTCTCCTTGTCTGCGGATGGTTTCTTATAATGCAGTTCTGGTCTCCTTAACCCGGTAGTTGGAGGAACATCCAGAGAGAAACCAATTAAGTATGGTCTGTGGGGAATTTGTCTATACTGGGTAGCCTGTTCTTAGGTTTAAGTCAAATTATCAGTTAATCCTTGCTTTGTCGGAATTAGACAAAGAACATGTCGAATGAATTTATCCATGATATAGTAGATTGTTGCTGATTTCGTAGGCAGCGAATATGACCCCTCGTCTTGCATTAAACATCCAGTACAGCATAACAAGTATAGATAATTAATTAGATAATTAATTAACCATGTGCAGCACTACCTAACTTAGGCAAACTCAAGGCAAGGAATTTACTTTGACAGTTATTCATTAATTGATAATACTCCACCCACAGTGTAACTCCACGATGGCTGCCAGATTTTTATCTCATCCGAAAAGGGAAGCAGAAGAGCAGGGGGATTAGTTTGATGAAGGAGCAGTAGACTACAACAAGTGGTAGATTAGGAACTCAGGGCACGTCTCTAGGATACCAGCTGACACATGAACAAGGCAGGACGGAAACTAAGAGTTGAGATATAGACAAGAAAGCAGAGTACGGTGTAACTATGGCGATATATATCAGTGTCGACGTATCAGGTTGCAGAGGACGTAAGTTCCCGGTACCTACATGCAGTTTGACATGGAGCTGGTGACAGGGACTGACAGGTTTACTTCCCCCGCGTATAAGAGCCTGGACACGATAGTTCTGGGGGAGTACAGAACTACAGAAGTACAGAAGTACCAGATCTGGTAGAGAATTGTACAATAGTAATTTGATTTTGTGATCTATATTTTCTTACTTTTCATAATAAAGGAAATATTACTTTTCTATTTGAAGTATACTATCGACTAAATCCATGCATCTACCTACTACGTTTTCAACAGTAGTGTTATCTACCAGTACGGATATGTAAACGTGACGGAAAATAGGTGGACCTTAAAAGAGCCCACTATGTCGAAGGACCAAATCATTTACAGAATTACAGATTTTGCACAATTCACCACAAATGCAGGGTTAAAAAAACTTATAGCAACTTAAATCAGTGCCATCCAGGGCTATTCGATAAAAACTTTCGAAATATCCCATAATTTGTCAGAATTAGGTCGAAGTAGGATTAACAATTCACATGGACAAAATTTGTAACATATCAAAGTTTACCTTTGTAGAAGACCGAGGTACAGAGAGAATTAGTTATTTCGCTACTATGTTTACGTCGCACACTTTATCGGAACCGAGTATTATAGTATTATGTAATCCTGAATCACTTATTACTTAAAGTTAAAATTGAAACTTGGAGGTCAAACGACGCAACTTTCTTTTAACATCCTATATTATCTAATAATCAGTTTTGGTCTCTAAATGCAATACATTCGAAGTGGCGACCGTCCTTCTTCACCAATAATATTTATCAAAATGACAGAACTGAAGTCTTAGCATAACATTCCGAAAAAATGAATCAAATTTAAATGCCAAAAATATGACAATAAACGAGTTGCTCCAAAATACTTTGTAATCAAGTACCTTATTTAAAGCTTTTCTACACACGCCTGAACACGTACAACGTGTAATATCTAAAATGTAATACCTCCAAAAAAATCCAAGACCCCTCTAAAAAGGAACAATGGCTACAAATATGTTAATAAATAAAAAAATATTTATAAACTATTCCTCAGAACTCACGAAAAAATATAAATCAGAAAAGAAAAGGGGCCTACCTGGAGATTCGTCTATGAAATAGCGGTCGCCAAAAAGGCTAAACTTGCGAAGCATAACGGTTCGCTAAAAACTTCAAAACTACAGCTGGCTATATCAAAGTACAACACCAACAACTTAACAATAAAATATAAAATCGACCCGAGTCATAACTAATAATTTACAGGGCACACTGTCACAGATCAACAAAGCGAACTTGTTAAGGCCCAGGATCGGATTATGCGGCAAGCTAGTGCACCAAGATTTCTAAACAAGCTCATCAAAAAATGTGGACATTGGAGAGAGAGAGTTTTAGTAGTTGCAATGATACACGGATAGAATGTTAACTTTCCGTAACATACATGTCTGAGACGACCTGTTAACTTAATACTTTAATAGTAACGCAGAATGACATTTATAAGCGCAGCAGCCCCTGGAGGAACTATTTCGCTACAATTACTGCAAATTAATTAGCGGAGAAATTCCGTCCGATTATCATTAAATTTTAGAATTAGCCAAGGACCCTGGACGGACTGTAAAACTCAGAAATTGGGCCAACTATGTCTTTTGCCAGAAGCTTTAGGTTGAAATCAGCACGGAAAATGTCACTGAGACGGATTGATTTAGCAACTTAACAGTTGAAAGAAGATCAGACTAAAGGTGAAAAGTAACGTTTTGTCGTACGTGTTAATGAACGTCGTGGGTCACGTTGTGTCTATCAAATAACCATGTACAGTGAATGTGATATATTGCTGCATTTGCAGATTTGTCATATGTATTATAAGTTTAAAGTAACCAGGTTTTTAATAAAAACTTACCAGATCTACACAATGACATTGCGACATAAAAAGCTATAAAATTCCAATCTCACGACGGACAATTGAAATTGTAAGCTTAGATCCAGATAAGCTAACTACCTCTAAATAGTCAATGAAATGAATCAAAATTGACGATAAAAATACGTCACCTGTACTGCGTATTTCATTTGGACTGTCATCGGAGATAGCGGCGAATAATTTAGCAAAATTAGTAAACATAAAACTTCACAATCAATCAAACAACTCTATGATGCGAATTTCCCAACGAACGGCCAGACAAGCATTGATATATTCCAAGAATTTTCTAGAGTTGCTATGATACACGCCTGAAAGTTTACTCTATATAAAAACGCGTGTCTAAATCCATCTTCTGTTGAGCTTGAGACCCCAAGGAAGTTATTGACTCTAAACGGATTTCCTTGCCATTACTGCAAATGCGAATCAATCGTGGGTAAAATAACTAAGTAAGGGATTAAATTTAGATTTTTCTGGATATGAGATAATGGAGATGGAGAAGTACTTGGACAAACGAAGATTTACGTCTCCGTAGATGGAAGTGATGAGTTTCGGAGATTCTAGACCTCACGGATTGTTAAATATTGTTAAAACTCCCGTAAATTCGAAGAACTATTTATGTAAGTTCTGTCATTATATTAAGCGTGGAGATAGACAGAGGTTTGGCTTGCGTGATCAATTCTTTTAAATTATCTTTTGGGTGCGGCGGATAAATTATGATGATTATATTGAACACGTTAATTTGATAATGAAAAGACAATTTTAAAGAGAGACACAAACAATGTGATTCGGCATCCACAGACATCGAGCTAATACAGAGCTAAGGTGATATTTAAATTTTGAGTTGTTTCGCTTTCTAGTTTAAAAATTTCGATATCGTTAAGCCGGATGTTCTGGTAACTTGAGCCATTGAACCGTAAAGCTCATCAAAAAAGCGATGATATTACTCGTTTTTCCGGGTTAAGATAGATAAGCTAGCAGGTAGACGGAAACGCGTCCCTAAGTTTTGACCAAGTCTTCTTATAGCAAGACGACAAGACGACTGGCCAAAGTTTCTGTAGTTTAAGTGCTACAGTTACCATTTACTGTACGTTTAGTATAGAGTTAAGCTGGGTTCATACTGATTTGGCAGAATGAACCTTTTGGAGAATTTTGTTTAAAACCACAAAAAATATGATTACAGCAGAAAACTCAATAATTTAAGATACCTTATACAACCTCGAAAATCACTTATTTTAGATGGATACAGCTCTGAAACATAAAAGAACTTACGAGCCTGAACAAATCGCAATGCCAACAGTCTAACCAACCCAACCAAATTGTTACTTTTGAATGTACTTATTTGATGTTTTGTATCTCTTGTAAGGGCGTAAGGCTGAGAATGAGATCTTTGAGGAAACTACTAACTAAAAGTTTGCTCAAAGATCGCATTAATGGATTATTTAGTCTTACAGAGAACCAAAATATTAAATCATTAATATAATGAAACTATAGAACCATCTCCTACAACTCCAAACAAGTACCCATTACGTGCTCCCAAACAAAACGTTTGCCAAGCTACTTGCGGCGAGTTTAACACAATACACATTGTTATGAATCATGACATAACAACTGCTAATGTTTACCTGTATCAGGCTCGTTGTCGGAAATTACTGCGAAAAACTTCGTCAAATTGCTGAACATAAATTCTCACTGTCACCCAGGTTGCTGTACAAAACTAATTTTTCAACGACCAGCGGTTACAAAGGACAAAAATGCGGCCCGGATATGTGTATTCCATATAAATATTCAAATGCATCTATTGTTAAAAAAGTAAATACGTAGGTGAGCTGTTCTAAGGTTTTAGAATAGGCCTAGGTTTTGTAGGTGAGCTAATAAGACGTCATATATTGCAGAAAAGAGCTCAACTGGCCCCTGAAGTGGTGAGGCAATGCCCGAGAAGTCGAGAACATCAGGAGAAGAAAATTAGACCGCTTTTACTAAAAAACGATCTTAGTGGATGTAAACAATTACGGGTTTATTCATCATAATCACATGCCAGTGATTTGATAAACTTAATTTCTATAAATTTAAACAAAAGAGGACGCTAAAAAATACCTACCAACAACTATCTCAGCAGCACATCTTACCTGTCGCTTTTGAGAGCATCTGCACTATTTTCGAAAGCATCTGCAAAGATTGAACGGATGATAATGTGGCATGACCAGGAACTGTAGGAACCAATCCTAAACGATTGGCCACAAAAAATTATTATTGTTTTAAAACTCACATCCCCCTACTAGCTCGGGGAGCCAAGACTTTGACGAAAGTAGCTATGGTAACTATGGAAACGTCTATTTATACAACCTCGACGTGGTGGCGAAATCGTCATTTCGACCAAGTCGAGGCGTTAAAATTAGTGTTGAAAGTATAAAACAGTTTAAGCGTTTGTGTCATGCTGGGCCAAAAGAAAAGCGCTGTCATTTAGCACAGACTCCAGACGGATTGGCCTGCATTCTGACACACTTTCTCAACAGTCTACTCGAGGCTTCAAGGCAACTGGAGAGTGCATCTTACAAATGAGATGACATCTCATATACCACAGACTCAACCCTCAAGATACGCGATGGTGAATATCAAAAGAAAATTGTTTCAATAAATGATAGAGGCCAATTAGACATATCGTTACAGCGGCAGTTTATACTTATAGAGCGTAAGAAATAAGAATGGCATACCGGCAACTGTACATGGTGTTCAGATAGCAGCTTATCGACTGCTATAACGACTCATATAAACGGAGCATAATGCTGCATTAAGCGACTAGGAAACGATTAATGGTCTTTTTCTTAGCAAAGAAACCTGAGAGAAGACTGACCAACCCCCAGCCAAAATATTTTTCTATGGTAGAATCTAATCGAACCCACAGCTGTTTATGACTTCCCGCCCAATCAAATTTCCCCCGTTTATTAACCGAGCTTGTTCAGTCTTACAAAAGCATCACAAGATTGAACTCAAATTTCCCCCGTTTTCTTACCGAGCTCGTTTAGTCCAACAAAAGAATCGCAAGTTCGAACTCAAATTTCCCCCGTTTTCTTACCGAGCTTGTTTAGTCTAACATAAGACTCACAAGTTTGAACTCACAGGATCGAGTGCCGAGTTTTCTGTCGAGTCTCTGAAACACCTTGTTCCGCTCTTTTCGCAGCGAATCTGGGAGAATCGGCAGCTCGATCAGGGGAACGGTGTTGTCTATCAGAGTCGATGCTACATACATGCTCCCGCTTTACTCCTTTACAGCACTGGTGTGTGGTATTCTCAGATATAAATCATTATTGGATCAAGAAGATGTATTATCATATCCTTGTATTTTATTCTTGTTGATGCGTTTATTTGTCAAAAAGTTAAAGATATAATGTCAAACTGATGGGCATACACACACGCATAGATTTTGAGTAATGGATAATTAAAGTTTAAGTCTTGGGAAATATTCCTACAATTTAAAATTAACACCTTGCAATAAAAAATATTTACAATTTTCACACGCTGTTAAAAATTCACAAAATTTGAGAATTTGGTAATGAAAAAAAATCGTTTTTAAATCAGAAACTGCAATTATGGGTAGTTAATATTAACAAAGAATCTACAATGGACCTTGATAATATTCAAAGCCATACCGCTGACCGGCCCGGAGCACCTTGAACTTTTAATCGGAAATCGGTGTGAACAAAAGCTCACACTGCTCTCTCCAGAAGCAGACAGCATTGCCATGGTGATGGTGTCATTACCAGACAGCTCTACAACACTGTGCAGAAAAGTCAGGAGATTTAGTGACGTCCTCCTGTTTCTAGACAACTCAGTAAATAAGCTGACAGGACTCTAAATGTCTGAATCTACCGTCATTTAAACCAACTTTAAGTTCGACGAATATATGACCGGACGCGGAGGGTGAAGTAACGTACCAATACCCTGTAAAAAAATTGGCTGTGCATATGCTTTCAAGACAGTTAGATGAGGTTTCATGCGGAATTGGTGGCCTATAAGTTCAACTGTAAGCTTGTGATCGTGCATTGCGAGTCTATTTTTGTATTTATTATGGCTAACTTCGTTAATGAATTCCGGGCAAGTAAATTTCATTCAACAATGACCTGGAATTTTATGAAAATCGGATCAGAATTTGTGGATATGGGCAGAGATCAGTCAATATTTTCACACAATTTCATAAAGATGGATTATTTCTTGAGCGTAAGAACGTAGCTACACGAAATTTTGTTACTATTACTTGCCAGTTAGAAACAACTTCAGAGGCTGCAGACTTAAACAGTGCCAGCACAAATACAACAAATAAATCAAAGAAGAGAAGGGCAAATAAATAACAAAAAAGGGAAATAAATCCCACGAAAAGGCAAAAAATTCCACTTAAAGAATTTGATATTGGAGTTGAAATCAAAACAGTAAAACTGCAGGATCACCTTTCGTATTATCTACCGCGCTACTTTAAACTTTCGAACCCCACTACTCTACTATTGCCCTTTAGGTCTATACCGGACTGTATCCTGTGACGACTGAATCACTTACTCACGCATCTAAGTTAAAATCAGCGCTAGGGATTCAGTCCGTAAGGGATTTAATCCAACAATTCCTCCCGTCTCAGCTTTTTATTACACTCAGAAGTCCACGGTCAAGGACAAAACGTCTACAAAGTTTAAATGTGAGAGTGGATTGTGATACTTCGATAGAGGCAAACGACTGAGGGGCTAAGGAGAGCTGTGCTACTTGTCGGCTTAAAGTTACATGGTCAAACGATCCCAGCGTCAAAAGGAGCTTGATATCATAAAGGGGATCGGGCAATTCTTAGAATTCCTCAAGCTTGACTTCCGGACCCTGGTTCACTGATGTTAATTCATTGAATGCAGGAAATCTCTTAATCCGCATAATAAGGTGGGTGCAGATATAACGGCAATGCTTTTATGTAAAGGCTAATGTTTAGTGAGATTAGAACGACAGAGAGCCAGGGAGGGATAGAGTTGGTACATCCATACAATCTGGACACACGCTCTGTAGACGCCGTTGTGGTAGTTTAGCGTAAGCTTCTTGAGTTCTTGGGCGTAGCAGAACAATAGAAAAATATACAAATTCTTATTCTGCTTTTGTCCTTCATTAAAAATTTAAGATTCAACTGAATTCCTGAAGGAATTAAGAATTATTACCGAGGAAGCCAGAAACTGGTTGTTATCTAAGTTTAAAACTGATCAGCCAGTTGCCAAAAAGTCCATATATTCAATTACATCATCTACACACTAAAGACCTAATTTCAACCAGGAATTTTAAGCTATTTGGACCAGATTTAATTTAAGAAAGGGATTAAATAAATAAAAGTGCGATAAGAACTTAATCAATAGAAGAAAAAAATGCAGTACAAACTATCTGCAGATGCAGCCGAACTTGTGGAGGTAGAAACTTCAGTACAACGACTTAGAGGGCAGTCTTGGCCGTTAAACACACTTACCTACACCCTTTCATGGACATAATTTTAAACGGTAAACTTTTTAATCTCTAAGTCACGATTTACGCTCAGTTAGCATACAAAATATACACGTTACACAGGAAATGCTAGACGACTAAAGTATCCAGAATAAACCCCGTAGGAACTGCGGAAATTTCTTGCTGATTGCAACAATATACAGTAGATTACAGGAAGATTAAATTCCTTCTATTGCGAGTAAGCCTGAAAATAGTTGAGCTACCGCCAGCAGAAAATGCAAAAATAATTTCTACTACTGTCTTGGCTGCACTCGCAACTTATTCCTGAAGCCATAGAAAAAAATGCTTCCACATATTACAGTGGGGCCTCTGGAAGTCCTTCCAGAACTATCATAGAATCTAAATTTATATGAGAAACTCCCAAACTTCAAACCTACAGACAGCGGAAGTGGGAAAACCCGAAATTGAGGGTTTGAGTGTCTGGAACGGGGTCGTGTCGTTCTGGGTCTGTCATCAAATTCAATATGTGGGCCGTGGGTCCCATAAAAGCATAAAGTAACAAAACTTAAGTCTAAATTACAAAAGATAGAGCAAAATTTGTGAGTGAGTTTAAGGTGACACGACCGATGAGAATGTGTCAAGCTGAAACTCCACAAGAGACCGAAAATGTGCTGTCCGATGGCAACATTTTGTACGCTCGGTTGTCAAATGTCAATCTTTAGAGAAAATGTTCATTGTCTCGTTGGAATTGAGAGTTTGTCTTTCCTACGCGGCTCCGCCTTTGTACGCAAACTTTAAGGTTTGAGCTTTACCGCGTACAAAATGTAAATACATTCAGAGGTGATCCAGGAACTGTAGGCTCTGTTATTAGGTTATTACTTTATCAAAAAAGATTAGGATCACCTCCACCGCTTAGGACACAGCTCCTTCAACTACATCCTTGTCTCAAATTACTTGCAATTATTTTTTACATAGTAGCCTGTAGCTGTTGAAAGTATTCGAATATTGGGACAGTCTCTTGTACGAATGTAAGACCAAGGTTTAATCAAAGTAGTTCATGTTAGACAACTAAACCAGACGCGTTCGCTATGTTAAAACATGTTAAAAAACATGGTAAAAACAATTTAATAATGTCTGATAAACACGATAAAACCGGACTAAGACTACCACACGACTATAATTAACAATGTACCACTGTAATTAAACATTTTACATTGAATTTCAGTTTGGAATGCGAGACGAGTGTATTAAATTGAGCAGAACCATGACAGGAACTTTATTACAGTCCGTGGCCGTCTGGAGTACTTATCTTTTTTTCTGTCTTACGGCTTCGTGCACTTAATGTCAGGTTTCTTTCTGCACTCCGGACTTTCTCAGCACGATTGATGAATTTCGTTCACGGCTAAACGTCTTAGTTAGGCTAGACTATAAAGTTAACAAGGTAAGCTTGCCGAGCTATCATTAATAAACTATCAAAAAACTTAATTGAGCTGGTAGACTTTTTAAGCTATCATTATTTAGTTAAAATCTCTTGAAAATCTCACAAATTGCGACCATACAAATTAAAAATAAGTTTATTAAAGAATATGATCTTTTGCACGTGACAGGGATCGGGAAATTTCATCATCAAAGACTAATGATAATCGGAGAAGGAATTAATTGTAAGACACATGGTTAGTTTTGATCGTAAGACACGCTCAAAACTATACCAAAATACTAAAATTGAACAGCTTACCATTTTGACGCGAAGAAGAAGTCCTCACTGGAACAGACATAATGAAATACCCTCAATCTCTCAAGGGAGAAACACGACCACGAAACAAGTTTCAATTCCTAACTAGTTTCGCACGGGGGGGCCACCGCGATTTCCAATTGATTCACATCAGCCCGGTTAAAGACCTGCATGTAGAAGGTACATCTTGTATAAAGCTCAGCGGCAGGTTACTTGTAAAACAATGTGCGCTAAGCTACACCTCTAAGCAGTATGTAACGGCTCCATATTGCAACGGCGAGAGAGAGAGAGAAAGAGAGATCTTAAAGGAGGTAACTTGGTATGGTACTTTTCAGGTGTTTAGCGTGAGAAAAAGGTAACTGTCGGATTTTCCTTTAGTCGAGTTGATCGGCACAGAAACAGGAATTAAATCGTCCTTCGTACGTGACTGAAAGCTATTTAGTCACCTTGTTCCTTATGTTTAATTACTCATGACAAGATTTGAGGAGGCTTCTAAGCTACATGATGCAGTGACGTCATACAACAAACAATGGCTAAGTGTTTTAGAACAAAACGGACGAGAGGATCACAGTTATAAGAGTTTAAACGTGACTGAAGAATACAGCTACAGCAAACGCTTAAATTTTCTGAGAGTATCAGGATTTGAACTCTTATTTAAAGCAGCAATCCCTTTTCCCTGGGTCATGGACAAACATTGACACATGTGCTATCGGTTTATTCAAACTGTTGAGCGCGCCAAAAACTGTATACTTTTCATTCAAATAATGATCAAAAAAGTGCCACGAAGATCTGACATTCTGACCTGGTAACTCATCATCGGACATCGCTGACTGCTGATCACTTCCGAGGTCAAAAAAAGTCAAAACATCAAAATAAAGATTAAATTTGAATGTCGCTAGAGGTAAAACTTTATAAATATAAGGCTCGGCACATATGCTATTCCGCTGATAAATGAAGAACTGAAAACTGATTGGCTGTACGAGACGCGCGTCATGCCCTGATTGGTGGCCTGATCGCGTTGCCTGGCAACGTCTGGCTTCTGATTGGTAGACAGAAACCACGTGATGTTTTGATAACTGGCTTTCCGCAATTGCTGTTTATTAAGATTCCCTCCCTTATCTTACGCTCATATTGATTTCAGAATATATGTTTACCGAACTACAATTTGCTGATAACACGAACCCAGGCAATACCGATGTCTGAGTGGCTCACAGGACAGTCATGTGACAGGTAATCTGACCAATCAGATTGCTGCGTGTAACTCATATCTGCCAATAGCATTTTGTGGTGTATCAGAGCTAGTTATAGTTTTTGATAGTGATACATTACAAACTTTTCTTTTCACAGATGTAATTGTAGTGACATTTAACTGCATGAGTTTGAATTCAGCTAGTGCTTCTTTGTATGTGGGTCATTATGATAAACCGTGGGTTATTAGCGAGAGTATTCATGTTATCTTAAACAGATGCCATATAATAACAACTGAAAAGATCTAACTTATACTATGTGACCTTAAATAAGTACAAATTTCAACGGTTACATCAAGTTTCAACTCACATTTACACGTTCCGTTTATCACCGACAAAGTTGATCTGTTTGGTGCAGCTGAAGCGACTGAGTTATGAGACAGCGCCATGATGTCTGTTAGAAGTTGGACAGACGTCCGTTTAGCTTATGATCGTGTTACTTTACTATCAACAATTTTAATTACTACCAAAACAGTACACACTCATGAAAAATAACAATTAAAATTTCAAGCTATGAGCTATCGATAGAATCTCGGTAACATCCAGAAAGATAAGCAACAAAAGTTTAAGGTGCATCTCAGGTCTGCATCACCAACGATTATTAATTGTCAAATGTCAGATCTATAAGATGGAGCACTCAGAGACAATAAGAAAAGATCTGATTGCCAGGTACCAATACTTTTTTCAAACGCATTTGTTTAACACTTCATCACCAGATGTTAATCGCGATTATTTGCTTTCGTTCGTTTAATGTAGATCACTACAGGGTAATCTAATTGAAATTCCACAAAAGCGCAGTGATGAAGCTTAGACCTGTTCATAGTAATTAGCGAATTTGGAGACGATTTTAGCGATTCAACAAATCACAGCGATTGCTCAGACTTTAAATCAAGCACCGTTTATATTTTCAAGAACCGGCTAATCAAATGAGTTGTCGATTCAGTTCCCGAGGTTAAGGATAAGCTAGAGCATGCGATCAAAGATGGCCGTTAACAAGGCGTCTTGGAATCACCGGAAAAATTTAAGAGAAATGTCAGAAGTACGAATCATAAAACATACTGAGTTTTGAACGAATTTGTCATTGTGAGGTTAAACATTCATTTGATTCATTTAAAGATTACCGCTAACTGTCCCTAACTAAAAGAGTAAACTAATTTACAATCTACGCCTACTTGCGCAAACTAAAACTTCAGATTAAACGAGCTAAACTAAATTAACCAAAAAACGATGATAGACAGACTTATAGGAAAAGTTCGATTTTCAATCAGACTTCAGCAACAGTTCACTATATAGGTTAAGTAGTTAGCAATTAAAACCGTAGATTTGATAATTCAATAGCTTTGTTGATTCAAAATGGTAGATTCCTTAAAACCACAATTTTGCGATTTACACACGGTCAGTGGGGCACTGACACCCCCAAAACTAGCTCAGAGCCGCGGTGACATGACGTTTTGTAGAGAGAGTCGAGATTCAAAACAAGTTACTAGGCAATTACAATGGTGGTTTCATACATTGTACGCAATGTAAGCAGGTATACGCAGGTAGAGAGAGCCTGGCGGTATCCGTTGTCTATGTGCTGTCTAGGCCTTCGTTCGCAAAAATGTAAGTATTAAATGAAACAATAAAATGACTGGAATTACTACGTCTAAAAAGCGCCAGGATAGCCATTCAAACTGTCATCAAGATAAATCCTGTTACATAAGAAGGTTCAAGATCTCACTGCAGATGAAAACTGAATACGTCAGCAAAATAATTTAAACTTGAGTCACGCGAGGACTTTCGGTTAGCAATTGTAGTGGTGTTTACATGGCTAAATGAAGGAACTTAAAAAGTTTTGACACGTTTTACTGTTTGGTTCTATACTTCGGTGTGATATGCATATGATTTATAAACGTGTAGTGACAATGATACCGATTTCGTCCTCATAAATATTGGATGTTTAATGCTGGATCACGAAATGGTGTTGTTTTGATCCATCTACGTTTGAATTCTTTCATCCAATCACAAATTGGACGCATGGGACTATTCGTGACTGTTCCACGTGTAAGTTTTACACAGTATAAGAGATTAAAGAGAGAATGAGATGAATGCAAGAATACAGCTGCTCCACAAGTAAAATTTCTGAACAAAACCTTCCTGGACATGCTGGCCGTTCATGAAATTTCTCTCTTATAGAGTTCCCTCATCATAATAACAATAGCCAGATACAAAAACACTTACATTCATACACTTGTATATTGCACTGACAGAATACAGACACACATGTATAGACAAACAGACACATGTACGAACAAACCTACACTTGTACAAACAGTAAATACCTGTACATTGTACAGACAAACAGACAAATGTACGAACAAACCTACTCTTGTACAGACAGTAAATACCTGTACATTGTACAGACAAACAGACACATGTACGAACAAACCTACACTTGTACAAACAGTAAATACCTGTACATTGTACAGACAAACAGACACATGTACGAACAAACCTACTACAAACAGTAAATACCTGTACATTGTACAGACAAACAGACACATGTACGAACAAACCTACTACAAACAGTAAATACCTGTGAAGGAGGGAGTGGAGGAGGTTATCTGGGCGATGGCAACTGCGGCTGCCATGACCAATCAGAGCTTGGTAGGTGTCTCTCTAGGTGACCACTACTTGGCGCCAAGCCAAGTCACCCTCACGCGTCGCCAGTCACCCTCACGCGTTAGCAAATAAACAACTTTTAGATTGCTGTAGGCGGGAGTCAGGCTCCGATGAGACGTTGTATCAAACCCAGGGTCTTATCTTTATGCCATACTAAATCAGAATATTGAATAAGTTATAATTATACTTATCTAGGCCCCCCGTTGTAAGTATAATGATCTAATTCCCCGTTAAAATTATACTGAACTTAAAGTTAACAAATACTTTTATTTCAAGATCAGATTTTAATGGTTACTAAATACTGCTGCGATTGCAAAAATAATAATTTTTGTTTTGCACAGGAGAAACTAGGAGGAATATTTTTCTAATTGTATCCCTCTGCACCTTCCGTTTTAGCGTACCATCACAAGATAATTGAATGCGTCAATCCTGTGTCAAGAAAGTCAGCACTGAAATTGAAAAACCAAGAAAGTAAGAATATTATAATAAGGAATAGTCGATCATCTCCAAGCACAAAGAGAGCTCAGAAAATACGCAATGAATTAGATCAGTAAAATTGAAAGCATTTCTGTCATTTAATCAGTTATGTACATGTTGATTTAACATTAACGTAACAATTCTTTGTAAGATAAAACGTTCAAATAAAATTGTTACTTCAAATCGAAGCATACTCAAAGGTACGGATTACGGGGCGATCCACGCTAGTTGAACGAATACTGTCAAGAGCTAAAAACTTATTTGACAACAAAAATAATTGATCCCGATAAAAATATTGTACTGAAACCAAATCACACGTGAGATCGCATCAAAGTGCAAGTATTAAAAGTAATCTAACTTCAATTGATTAGATGACCCATCAGTCAGATAACCAATTTGCAATTTGCATCATATGTTTCTACGCTAAGTTTATATATAAACTATGTTTATGTCTTGATTCATATTCATTTCCGACCGACAAATTCAATTATCAATATAAATCATTACCGGATATGACAGGTGTCATGGTTGCACTGCAAATAGCGAAATAATCGGAAAAGCAGAAAATTAATCGTTCCGCCAACACGATGTCTATACGACATAGTTTAATAATATCATAACTAAATTTACCATTACTCGTAGAAAGCTCGCAATCGGAAACCTATTGGTTGACTTCCAATTTTCTGACAGTGATCATCTCGTTTCAACACAATAAACGGCGTTTTAGCCCATTAGCAAAGTTTGACATCCAGCAGCCGGACACCTCCCTCTAAAATTAAGCTGCTTTTTGCAAAAAGCAGCAGCATAGGTATGCAACAATTACTACTTCTGATTATCTGCGGTGGAACAGCTCATAAAAACTGAAGACAATTCATGCAGCTTATATAAACCAAAAATAGTTGAATAACTAAAAATATATCCAACATTTTTTGTAATCTTCTGAGAAAGCTAAAAAGGCTAGACCCTGGGGAGTTGGTTTCAGTCTCAACTATGACAACAAACACCGAAGCGGACTGATATTTATTTGTAAAACGTGAGACGTCTTAAGGACGCCGCTCTAAAAAACTCTATAGAATTCTATAAATAATGTAGGGTGAGAGAAATAGCTAAATCGAAAAACTGTCAAATACTCAAATATACAGAGGGCAGCTTCTCTGGTGCAATGCGTATTGTTATGCTAAGTCGGTGCATATTATTGGGACCAATTAGCCGAGTAGGCAGGTCACCCCTTGAGAAGTGGAGTACTAGAATAGTTTTAAATATTCATGTTCAGAGGAAGAGTTGTCGAACTCCTACAAAAGGATAAAAACTTGTCTGGCCGGTCACACTCTTGAAAGCACTGGCGGTATGTCATTAATTCCATCTCCAGACCTTCGGAAACGGCTTCATTAACAACGAACATATAAGATGGCTCTGCCCGGGCCGGGAAGGGTCTATATAAAATATAACATATCGACATATCCGTGTCTGGCACGGCGTCACAGACTTAATTCCTTTTTAAGGAAAATGCGAAGTGAAATGTTGACTTGGAGGGGTTTGTGGGGGATCATAAGATAAATCATAAGATTGCTTAACTATTTTGCCCACGCCCGGGTGCCATAGTCAAAAGGTCAACATTTTTGGCCTCTGGAGTTTTTTCGTCTTGTTATGAACTGCTTCTTGGATACTTTGTAGTTGAAGACAAGGTGAAGAGTCCGTTTAAGAAAAGTATATTGAAAGAGAGTAAGTATAATACAAAGTGCATTGGTTTATAATACGGCTAATCTAGAGCTCGTGACAACTGCGTCTGGTTAAAGTTAAAACACAAATCTAAGACAAGACTAATCACGTGATACGAATGAACCAATGATATGTGGGAATGACAGGTGTTGAGATGAGGGAAGTTCTAGTGGCGAGTGATAAGATGGTTTGAGGGGTAATGATGTTAATGTGATATGATTTGTGAGCATGACGGGAGTATGAAACACAGATAAAATCAAGTACGCTTATGGCAA
>JH153270.1:1320-20922 GCA_000226015.1 Mnemiopsis leidyi
CACGCGTGCCGCGCCATCGACCATACGCGCACCATTCCGGGCCAACCCGTGTGCTATATCTTATTTAACACAGAGAATGAGATATTTATGATTTGATTTATATCAAATGCTGTAAATAAAAATTTTGAGTTTTTCTGAAATTTTGAGTTTTTCTGAATTAGACGGGTAAACCGCCTCTGGACGCTCCCCAGCTCCAAAACAATTGCCCAATTCCCATGAGCCCAATGGATTGCACAAATGAACACAATACACAAGATGGGGTCTTACAAGAGCTTTGTAAATAGCTAGCATAACATTCTCATCTCTATTAATCAAATTCCTAACAACCCTGCAGATCATCATATATATGTCTTTATCTGTTCATTCCAAAGCAGGGAGCTATGGGTAATAACCCCAAAAGCTTTTTCTTGTGCAGACGCTTCAAGTTTAACTCCATTTAAGAAATATGTTAAATTAGGGTTATTGTTAAAATTGACATGAACTACTTTACATTAAGAAGGATTAAACTTAAGATGCCAGATACTTTCCCAGATTTCTGATTCTTAAATATCATCCGCTATACTTCTATGATCATATGCAAATGAAAAGTAAGCCAACTGTTTTTGAAATTTCGTGATCACAGCCTGAGCTATAATGTTAATTGGGGACTGGATGTACTTGTAAGACAAAGATAGAACAATTTTAAGTTAGAACAATAAAAGTGATGATAGAAATTAAAGTAACAGTAATAGGCCAAGCATAGGAAGCAAACTTTTGGCCCCTCTGTAACAGAGGAGAAATGATAGTTTAATTTCCCATAAACTCCTTTTTCTTTCACAAATGCTGCTCCAACTTTTTGGTTTAACTTCATTTTTAGAAGAAATAGCTTCATTTTTGCTCATTTGAATTTTAATCAGAATGTCAGAGCTTCCCACCAATGTTGTGACACCTAACATCAGCAACAACCAACCAATCAAAAAGCCAACAGCTGCAGTTTCACCTGTTGTTAGTTTTACCCAAGAAAAGAGCGATGCTAATAGCACAGTTTCAGTCAATGAGGTTGCCCCTAACCCCCCTCCTGCTGTTGCAACTGCTGCAGTGTCACATCCCAATCAACAGCAACCAATTCAACAGGTACATTAGTACATTTCGCTCAAGATTTATTCCATTTGGCAATATCTAGTCCATTTTGCTTATGTTATATCAATGCCTTAATAATTGTTTTATGTATATATCATAGGAAATATTCTATCTTATCATCTCAGAAATTGCAAAGAGTTATTTTTGCAAACAAACACTGAGATTTGTGGAACAGGTCTAAAAGAGGAGTTTGTTTAGGACAAATAGTTTTTGACAATCAAAAATAAAACCGAAAAACTGGTAATAAAAACTGGTAATAAAGCGGTGAAGTGGGCAGAAATATGTTATTTTGAACTACAGTGACAGACTTATACGGTCAGTCTGGAAACACTCAAAATTTGTTGTGCTAAATAGTAATGTATAATCCGTATTGCAAAGTCGCCTAGTTTATTGTGCTCTTACTTCAAGCAGGCCACAGACCGGGAAATTCGCACAATGTTAAGTTAGATTATTGGACTATGCTTTGACACAATAAAAATCATCAGGCTGCAATTGTTAGCGGGGCTATAAGTAGTCATTAAGTTGGGGACCAGAGTAAGAGTCCGGGGCTCCTTTTAGGTGCCCAATTATGGATGTTGCTGGCTTCCCCAATAGTCTTTGTATTTCATTAGACCTACCACGTTTGTGTTGACTTTACGACCATCGGCCAAATCCTCAGCCTTATGATATTTAGTGTCCAATGTATTTTTACATTGTTCTCATTGTCAAAATATATAAATTCGATAAAAGTTTCAAATCAAATCAAATCAAAAATCAAATCATGTGCTGTGCTAAATAGTAATATGCAGAACGTGCATGTGGGAGGTAACATTCTGCTTCTAGATGCCCAAATTGGGATGAGTATTGGTTTAGATATACAAGTTTTAACCAACATTCTGATAAATATTTTTAGATGGGGTGAAGAGGGGGTGGTATAATTGGTGTTTCTTTTGAAAGCACAAAAATCAAGAACACGAATGATAGTCACAAATTTATGAAACTAAGCTCTCAATAATATAGGATTCAAGGTCTTTTCCACATATATTCGATTAACATCTCCAGTGGCATAAAACCTAGGGATAATGAAAAATTAGTGATATTAATATAAAGCTCAACACAAAATTCCCTGAAAGAATGAAATGATGATCTAAGGGATTTAGGGGGTCTTTTCAAGGTTGTGCAAAGCCTTAAGAATTTCTATCTTGTTTTCTCAATTTGCAACTATGCAAGTAATGAATATTCACTGTAAGGTTTATGGAGATGGTATATTTATGTTATAGAAGGAGGAGGCATGTTTATACTTAGACGATTTTTTAAGGCCCACCGCAGGTTGATAATCTGCCAAGTTGTCTGGGCCTACACCTTAGTATCAGGGGAAAGACAATTTTAGTTTATGTCTGATAAAAGTACATCAAAATATCGAAAATTCACTTTCTCTCACTAGACTTACATTCGAGGGACTAAATATAAATAAATAAATAATAAATAAATAATGAATTATGATGCCAGCATCATCACACCTAATCTCCTAAAATGTCTAAAAATTCTAAACTTCAATTAAAAATTTGTTTAATAAAAGTAAAAAGCATCAAGACAAAATTAATAGATGTTAATAAACTTCTTTTTAGCTACCAAAGGGTTGTCTTTAAGGAAAATGTTATGCTTAAGCTTGTTTTCGAAATAATTTCCACTTTCAATCCTATTTAAAACTTCATCTGAAATATCCCAAAAATTTCCAATACCGCAACCGGACTATAAACTTTGAAATAGAATCTCAAACTTTCAAACGGGAAAAGTTGTATAAATCCTTAACGCTAGCATACCAACAGTCAAACATTCAATAGAGATAAACAACAAACAAAAATAATGTTTGCGCTGTTAGGACAGGCCAGTTACTGAGCCGCACACATGCGCTGCACAGCCTGTTATACCTGGTATTATGTCTAAACTTTTTAATTTTCAGACCCCCCAGTTTAACATCAACATCAGTCTGAACACTGGGCAACAGACACAGCAACCATCTTCCTCCCAAGTTTCTCAGCCACAAAATCCCTTACCTGATAACAGGAGACCGATGACAGGGGGATATTTTAAATTCCCAGTACCTTTTAGACATCAGAGGTATTAACAAGTTAATGCATTTAAAAATTTGCATTATATTTTTTGCTGAATTGCAATTGTACATTTTCTCTTTTAATTCAATTTCATTAATGCATCTAACCAACTAAGTTTATCAATATCACCAGAATGTGCACAAGTTGCCTAAAGCATAAACCCCCCGTAATTGATGTGGAGCAGGGTTCTAAAGATGCACCCATCACTCTTGATAGTGACAGTGATGAGGAGAAGCATGTTGCAAATACAACTGTAAGTTTTGAGATAGGTTATTTATTTTCAGGCACAACACTTTTTTGGAGCAGCTTAAGTCGAAAATACTTCACATATACATTTTTAATTCTCCAATGAACTTTACTACTGTAATCTCTAGAGGCATAGGAAAGATTGCCATCTTTCTGTTAACTTTCATCATGTGACTCTTAGACTCTTAACGTCCCTCTCACCTACTTTAATCTTGGTTAACAATAATCAGAAATAGGCTTTTCTGATTTTAAATTTTACATACAAGTTCCATGACGGGAGTATTCCTGTTGACAATTTACTCCGCACAGTGTACAAGTCCCCACACCTCACCCCTGAAATCACCTCCAAAAGCTCTAAGTACCTCCGGCGTATTTCCATTACCTAAAGAGCCCAGACCCGACCCTCCAAAACAAGTAGAGGAAGTCGAAAGTTCTTCAACTCATGATGAAAGTGCCAAGCGACGTAAACTTGATTCTAATTCAAAACAGTGAGTATAAGCCATCATAAAGATGTTGAAGTTGTGGGTTCACTAATTGATCAATTGCAAGATTTTTCCCCGAAAATCCCTCGACAATTTCTTACATTCTCAGATACAACCAATATAACCACAGATTCAACAATCAGACCCTCTACTACGCCGCTCTTAAAGGAGACACTTCCAAAGTAAGCTGAAAAGTTTAATCGGCTGTCTTTACTTTTTTGTGTTTTGTTACTACTTGTTTCATCTTTTGGCTTCCATTAAATTTCTTTGAGTTAATACAGAATGACTATTCTTATGAACAGCAGTATAGTTATCAATTTTCATTTCAATTTGACCATCTGATTAATGACACTGCAGGTCTCATTTCTACTTGAAGGCAATCCTGATCGAATGAACTTTAGAGTTAAAGATACGGGAATGACCCCTTTACATGCTGCCGTTAAAAGTGGCAGTGTGGCAACTCTCAAGGTGCAGCCCTCGTATTACAAGAAATTTAAACTTAGTATTCAAGTCAGATTTTAGGCTTTGTTGGCTATCAGCCTATCGTTCCCGTTTGACTGTCAACTTTTTGATTATCAATCACTTCGATCCTTGAAACTTGAATAAAGACAAGAATCAGACCAATATAAAATGCTCATGAACTAAAACTACAGTTACTTGAGATTTAATGTTAAGTTTGCAAATATAACACTACTGAAATGTCCAGGAGCTAACGCGACATATCGGAGCTGGAACACTCACCCTTGAAGCTATGGACAAGGAACTTCAGACACCTCTTTTCTACGCTATAAAACACAACAAGGCACAATGTCTTCGCTTTCTTCTTACTCAGGTAAGTTCAGATTATATTATCTTTTAAAATGATTATGATTTCACAAAGTATTCCTATTGCACAGTGCTAAAACATTCCGTTCTTTTCGGAATCTTTTCGTCTATTTGTCATGTGACAGCATTTCTCGATAAAACGATCAGTGAAGAATAAAGACTATTGTTGATAAGTAAAAGGAGAGGCTTTACCCAAGTTTAACATTTTGTTTCACCTACAATAAAGCCATTGTTGGGCTTCGCCACATGACATTCAAAACATTTGAATGTTCGACTACATAACCAGTCACTGTAATATCCCGAAAATAGCCAAAATAAAGCCAAGTTTTGTCCCAAAACGTCTCCTGCCAAAATGTCTTACTGGAAAGAACAGCTGATAAACGACGTTTTAATCAAAAATCTGATTTAAGTAAACTTCCAATTCTACTTCCCAGCTTTTATTGTAAAAACATAAAACTGCTCATTAGTATAAACTCAAACTATTTCTGTCAGAATGTCACAATTATTGCAGCCACATTCCTCTCCCTGTACCATAGCTGAACTATTGCAATAAGGTGGTGGATAACTAGACGAGATCTGTGACGGTTCTCTCCCAAGAGATAAAGATACAATGTCCGTGTCTGTAGCCAGGAAGTAGGGAGGGGGAGGGTACAACTCCTCACTTCCCACCTCCATGTTCAGCTGATACTTGGGTGGTTCAGTATCAGCTTGTTCAGCAACCTCAGTGCTGACTGTTGAGTCTTCAGCGAAGTATCTGGTCCTGCCTTTGTAGCAAACTTTACAGAAGATGAGGAGGAGAGAGAAGGCAAGAGCCAGTGCGGCGCAGGTTGCGGCCGCAATGGCGTCTTGTGTGAGGGCTTCTCGATGTTTCTCAGAGATCGAGCAGTCCGCTATTGTGAAGAGTACAAGGAGGAGAGATGAGTGTTTCAACATGAGTAGCTGAGAGGGAGTATATCGGTATTTAAGATATTTCAAGTATTGACCTTGTGAACACAACTTTTGAACACGTTCTAGTATGTTGACTGTGTTACCCTATTCGCATAAATCGGAATTTTAATAATTGATCAACTGCAGTAACA
The DNA here is from genome assembly GCA_000226015.1 of Mnemiopsis leidyi. Classification (NCBI taxonomy): domain Eukaryota; kingdom Metazoa; phylum Ctenophora; class Tentaculata; order Lobata; family Bolinopsidae; genus Mnemiopsis; species Mnemiopsis leidyi. The sequence continues at coordinate 7,165 of JH153270.1, forward strand.
AACCAAAAAGTTTTTAGATAACGTAAGCCGATAAAAGTATCAACTAAAATTGACTATTTAACAAAAAAGCGTGTATTCTCTATTCACTTTCACAGTACTTCTATGGAACCTTCAAATCCGACAAAAAATATTCATTAGAGTGACTACAAAGCGGTAGAATAGAAACTAAGGTAGCGGGGTTTAACGTTTAAGTCTGTCTGCTGTGTGCTACAGTAACATGTTATATAGTCTAATATCAGTAATATCAATGACAACTTGGCTCCCGGCCAAGATTCCTAGCTGCTCCCTACACTACATCCTACATTGTGATGTAGTTATTAAATAGCAGGGAATTTCGGTAGGTCATCGACCGGCTATTAGACGGCTTTTAGCGGTCATCAGCATGTTATTTGCAGCTGACATATTATTGTGGTGCTTGACTGCTGAGCGATTTTAATGCCGGCGAATATATTTCACGTCTGGTGCGAAAATAGGACAGACAACTGTGGAGACGACAAAGTAGAAAAATGTTACGATAATCCCAGAAACAATACAGTAAACATTAGCGGCCCTGGCTACCTACAAAAGGATATATATTATATATGATAATAATATGTAATTGATGTGCTTCTTTTCTACTTCGCTTCAGTAATATTCATGTCGAATTATTCACGTAAAGTGAATATACCTAAACTTTCGAATTAGCATATTTATATCCAGCTCAACTCCTTGCTAGTAACTTAGAAACCTGACTCAGCAACCTGACTCAGCAACGTAACCATAGCAACATAACATAGCAACCTGACTCAGCAACGTAACATAGCAACGTAACATAGAAACCTGACTCAGCAACCTAACATAACAACCTAACATAACAACGTAACTCAGCAACCTGACTCAGCAACTTAACATAGCAACATAACATAGAAACGTAACTTAGAAACCTGACTTAGCGACCTAACATAGCAACGTAACTTAGAAACCTGACTTTGCAACCTGACTTAGCAACCTAACATAGCAACGTAACTTAGAAACCTTACTTTGCAACCTGACTTAGCAATCTGACTTAGCGACCTAACATAGCAACTTAACTTAGAAACCTGACTTTGCAACCTGACTAAGCGACCTCACTTAGCAACGTAACTTAGAAACCTGACTTTGCAATCTGACTCAGCGACCTAACTTAGCAACGTAACTTAGAAACCTGACTTAGCAACCTGACTTAGCGACCTGACTCAGCTTCTGTACTCAGCTTCTGTACTTAGCAACTTGTTTTACTTAATGGTAAACCAACGCGAAATTGGACATAAAAAATGAACGTCGGAATGATAAGTCATCCCAGAAAATGCTTCTTTTTATCATGTTTTCCTTTATCATGTTTTCTGTATACGACGAAACCTTTTCAACACTTCAGTTGATTTATACTGCTGTTTTTATTTCTTCGTTCTTTTAAATTAACTTATATTAGGTCAGATTTGTACCTTCTTTAGATGGTCTTTACGAAATAAAGAAGTAGGCTATATACTACGTCGTGGGTGTTCTGAGTTACCGCAGCAAGATACAGTGAGAAAATTGCAACATTGTGATATGATATGTAAGAAAAGGGTGTTTTACTTGGTGTCTATAATCTTGTGATTACTCATACGATTAAGAATATTATATAAAATAGGTATCAAGCTTTATCAGGAGCTTGAAAACAGCAACTAACAATCTGGCGTATTTAGCATGTAGAATGTTGTAAACCAGCTAACTGGAATCAACAAAACACGTTGATAAAAATACTAGCTAAAAGAGGAATTGAGAACTTAACAATTCTGGGATACTTAATGCAATGCGGGTGAAAGTCTTGGGCCTGGGTTTATATAGGTGTCATTTAGATCTTCTTATACTAGCTACTCTTGACATCTAATTAGACTGGAGGTTATTGGACATGTAAGTTATTACGCCATCTCGTTTTTATCACACTTGTGATTGCCCCAGTACTCGACTTTCTGTAGGAATCATGACAAGACAAAATAACATAAATCATTAGATAAGTGTCAGATCGTAGCACGAAATGCAAAGATCGTCATTTCAATCAGGCAATTGAACGTGTGATGAAATCATGATGACATATTTTAGATTTTCACGTAGAAACAACGTCATGTGCAAAGAAGCAACGTAAAGAAATAACGTAATTGTTGTCCAATAGTACTTGCAGATAACTCCGTCTAACCGAAAGCAATGATGTTACTTTTTGACAAACCAAAGATGGCGAAACAAACCATCATCATTGTTCAAATTAAGACGTCAGAAAAATTCAGTGAACAAAGACAAAGAGGCATTAGTCGAGGAGAGATTGTCTGGCGATACCATTGTTTAAACTCTGTTGTGTATACAAGTTTCAGATTAACGATGACGCTGATAACACTGTCTGTCGAAACAGAGGGTTCAGAACAAGAAAAATAGGACGATTTCTAGAAACTCAAACTGCTTGGATCATCTGATCACTCGTTGGTAGTAGAAATTAAACGAGTGCAGACAAAATTTGGTGTCTTCTTTCCATGTCGTAGCTGTCTAATTTCAGGTATCAGAAAGCGATTAGAGCTAATCAGTTTTCATGAGCATCTAATTAGACGTGCTCAATTTTGACATATAATCAGCTGTGAGTGCTGTTTAGATCAAGCTGCTAATAACATTACTAGACGATTTTCAGACTTTACAAGGTAATCACAATCCCAACCTGGCACCGGACATCGCATCGAACTTGAGATTTTAGAGATCAGGGATTCCCAGCAATAAAGCGGGGATTGAGTTAGTTTAGAATTCGTGCCACAAAGATTAAATTACCTTATGAAATCTTCAAACCTGTAATTTTCTCCTTTTAAGCTGTTAGTTTGATCCTACTTGATCGTACAAAGATAAAAGTCTATTAAAGTGAGCTAGTCCTCAATTTCAAAAACTCCATTGCATATTCAACAATGCAGCTTCATGATTGTATCCCATTTGCTGATTTGTCATAGACAAATAAAATAATCATACAATAAATAAAAACTTCCTACAGATAGGAATACAATGTACACTAAATTTCACATCTTAAAAAAGAATAGTAGATTTTGTAAATATCGCATTTTAAATCAATTTGGTTGTGTTCTTCTATAATTTGGGCACTTAGATAAAACTAGAATAGCTTTTCTATAACACCCCAGTTATATAAAAAATTAGAAGCAATAGCTAAAATGAGAAGCAGATATTACGAGGAGATTTAAACTAAAATTAAAATACAAATAAAAAGTATAATCATCAACCAAACCCTTGCAAATTGAAACGCTCGGTACATCCCAGTAAATAAGAAGACTCTAACCCGACAGACAGAGTAATGTGAAGATAATATAACATTTCTATTGTACACCACCGCCTCGTCTCACTCGACCGTCCATTTGAGATTTTGTCTCCGATAATGAGTTCGTTGTCGCCAGTACTACGAAATAACCAGAAACTATGTAACGTTTCTTTTGGTCATCCGTTTATCCGATAATTGGTATGAAATGTAAAATGGTATGAGGTAGGACAGAACTCCTATACGATACTGTACAGAAACCTGGGACATCACCTCAACGTAATACAACAATATGTCTCTCAATAGTTCATCCTTTTCAGCAGTTCAAACTATTTCTTATAAGTTATTATATTCAAATGATCTGACGTCATACAGTTGTTAGTTGGACTATTAAAGTCTGGGAATTTAGTACAGTTTTTCCGAACTAGAACAAAGTACTATAGCTGCAAAGGGCTTTTATTTTTGACATTCATTCAAAAAATTTCTTTTTAAAATGGAAAGTAAAAAACCGATATTTCAATGCATACACCGTTTTATCTTGGAAATTCACTCTTTGTTTAAAAAAAACTATGTACAAACTTTTTGAGTTTTTATTAGGATATAACATTTGTTTTTTCACACCATACAACTAAAAGTTAAAGTGAATTGCGACATTGTTAACATGGTTGGGTAGCAACTAAAATTAAAATTGTCAATCGTTCTGGTTACTTAGAGCTGCAATCTTTCGAATTAAACTCTGCTTGTCAACGGCTAGGTGGCGCAGTGGTTAGAATGTCAGTTTCGTAATCGAGAGGTTGCGAGTTCGAATCCCAGCGCTGCCTAATCGTGGGGTAAGCGTCTTTGACGCTCAGCTAAGGATTCCATCGGATCTGGGCAGCCTCACGGTCCACACAGCCGAATGCTCGAGAAATTGTGTGTGAGGGTTAAATGGGGAGCTGTACTAACTGATGCAGCAAAAAGCAACTTCACTGGATGACTACCGTGATTGGGGTCACATGCCTAGCATGATTTATCTACCTGCTTACTTCTTTACTTGCACTTGTGTGAGTCTGCAGAAGCACTAGGTTCAGACGTTGCCTGCTACAGGCTATCCTGAACTTAGAAGCTTGCTACTTTACTTATTTGTCAGCAGATCTTTTCACGCTCTCTCTCCCGAACGTGTCCTGAGGTCGAAGTCGTCTGACGGACGGAGAACTCCTCGACATGTTGATGTGTGTGACCTGCATAACTCTCCGTACATTGAACGGAATAGACTTGTCAAGATCGTGCTTTATCTTGAGACAAGCTGCAACAAAACAAGCTATGAAGAGAAGGACAAAACAGAAGCTTGTACCGAAGAGGATGGAGTAGAAAGCCTTATCGTCCATCAAGGTATAGGTCATGTTTCTGTTACTTAGAGGGTTTGCTTCTAGACTCCCCATTCTGAACACAGTTCCTAGCTTTACAAGATGGGTTATTGTCTTTCGTTCCTAAAGTTTTGACGCTTAGTTTAAAAGCTTTTTATTTGACCGTTTTAAAAACGCACAATTCCCGTCGGTTTAGATTGGGACAGTTCAACTTACAGTTCAACCACGGAAAGATTATCAGTTAGACAAAGCAGATGACGGTATTTTCGAAAGGTGTTGCAAATTTGCTTTGACTTGTGAAAGCGATTGACCAATGAGAAGGCAGATACGACCAGTGATTATCGATAATGTCCCATGTAAAAATGCATTTGATTTTATAAAATGCTGATAAAAGAAAACGAAATAAAGCAACCACTTGAGTCTCGAAAAGTAGTCGAATCCTGTGAGTCCAGATCTGATATCTGTTAAGGTCAAATTAGTGACGTTCTTTAAAACGCTTTGTTTTCCACATTACAATGGTCTTTATCCGCATAAGTTGCATGTACAGTTATTCGTCTCTCACACACAAGCATAATTTGAATAGTCACAAATACGCATTATATCATCCTAATGCTACAAAATGTTAGTAATTATTAACAAGAATTGCGGCTGCTTTTATTGTGTAAGGCGACCGCTGAATTTCCGGAATCATGAAAAATACGCTAGAATCGAAATACAGAAATACGCAACCACCAACCGGGCATAATTTCGGTTAATTTTCATAGTTCTGCACGTGTTTAAAATACAGACGCACGAATCAATGCAGCCGTTGGTCGCATGATTTAAAAAGTCCACACTGCACACGCAAAGTTTGAACGCAATCGCGCTTTTTTATTGTTTTATTCCAAATATCTTAAGTCTGCATCACGTCGTCATAATTATATTTTATGTGCTATAACTTATTTACACTGCGATGTGTTTATACTTTAAAATTATACTAATCTAATGGCGTTTTCTAAATTTGTAATTTGTCGTTAAATAGATTTGTTCAGAGCTGAGATTAAAATTGTGTAACATTCATCTCTCAATCTGTCATCTGTCAAATTTCGACAAATTGCTCAATAAAACTTAGTCTAAAGTTTTAATACTTTCAACACTACCTATATACAAATAATTTGAGGTTCTAATGATGTAATTAAACGAAGATTTCAAGCCTTTATTATCTGTGCGTTTCTCTTCTGACCACCAACATCATAGTCTAAAGTTTAAAAGAACTTTGATCGTTTTTCTTGTTTGATCGTACTTTTTGTTGTAGTAGCTGTGAGGACTGAGGCAATTATGTATTCATTTCATGAAGTGAATTTGCGGCAGTTAAAACCTATAATCGTATTCGTATATTACATTACTAAGTCTGATATTTGTTAGGTCCACTTATGACGTATAGCGAAAGTACTATGGACTGAATTTTATTACTAACATTTTGGATTTTCATCACCTATCTTGTTTCGTCTGATTGCCTTCTGGGAAATAGAAATCCAATTCATTGTATACATTACTAAGTCTGATAAAGGAGCGTGCACGCGGACGTACGTACGTACATACGGACACTTTTTGAGCCGATTTACGCTGTCGATCGCCAACCCTTGCCAACCCTTCGGGCTCAAATGGCATGATACGGGAGAAAAAAATTACATCGAATTCAGCCAATATCAGCAATTGGTGCAGAAAACTAATAAAACCAAGTGCTAAAAAATTTTCTTTTAGAGCCCGATGTGAAATGATGCATGACTCACAATTATTACCTGTTTCTTTGAAAAAGTTTAATGATTGGTCGACTGTTTACTTTCCACATGATGTGTACAGTTGAAATTCAGTTTCTCTTCTTGGCCTCGCAGTTGTTCCGGTAAAAATGAAAAGGAGGATGAAACACACTCAAGAAGGATAATTATTGTTGACCATTTTCTTTGTGACTTTCTTTTGTAAATCCCTCCATTGCTACATCACACATATTTCGATCAAACAGCGATGGTAGCTCAGTAGGTAGAGCAATTGGACGTCAACCAAGAGGTCGCGGGTTCAAGCCCCATCTGTCGACAGTCTTTTCGAGTTAACTATCACCGATCATGTATCAAACAAGAACGGGCAGGTTGATTGCAATATATTTCGAAGACTTCTACCTCAACATTTGACCCACAGTTGCTGCTTTATAATCGTCTAGATTGGAACTAATCTTGTCTGCATTTTGGTGATATATTTAGCCCCTCCGGCCTCCACCCCTATTTAATTCATAGATTAAATATACTCTGTTTTCAATTTAGTTTTCTTGAGACACCTGACACGTCAATACCACAGTCACAATTGATACAATAATTTAATAATTGTATTCAATAATCAAACTGGAAATTATTACATTACTGTATAACAATTCTATAAAACTATATTTATCAGTTGTTAGATGGTTTTAGGTACAGTATTATTTGATTTAACCAGAAGTTTGAGTTGGGAGTTGATAAAAAACAAACTAAAATCAGTATTAATTACCCCCTATTGAGAGTATAGTATAGTAACGTAACCCGACACGATTTAAGTACATCACTGTGGCTCGCGCGTACATGTGCAGAGCGATGTGCTTCTTTATTCTGGCTGCTGAAAATGTGTTGTTGCAATTGATCATGTCTTCGTCTGGAGGACTTGACGTTCCTAAAGCAGGCCAAGAAATAAAATAAAAAGTTAGTGCCGCACAGAGTTTTAATGATGTTTAGTAGATGTGGGGACACCATTGCAAGATACACTACAAGAATACACGACAACAGTGCAACACAAGTGTTAAACACTGACGTGTTATATACTGACACAACACTACATAGGACAGTCACACTACACATCAAACTACACAATAAAACTACACAATAAAACTACACAATAAAACAACACACTAAAACAACACTACACTGAAGGCCTTGTAACTCCAGCTCTGGAAATCCTCTTCCCTCTCGAACTGTCCTGTCTCCCGGCGTGTACTGGAAGTGAAACTGCCCGATTGTTCGGTAAAGAAGTGTAGAGGTCGTGTCTTATCTTGAGACAGGCTACCATGAGACAGGCTGAGAACACGAGGACGAGACACATGCTTGTCCCAAACAGGATACCGTAGAAAGCTGCGTCCTCCATGTTGTAGAGAGTGTGGAGCGTGGTGTTGGGGGTTCTGGTGGTAGAGGTTTCCATAACTCTGGGGTTGGGGGGAGGAGTTCATAGTAAGATTGTATGTGATAAAAGAATAACACTTAAAAGAAACCAAGCTAGAAGTAAACAACATACACGAGGTTAGCCAGCTGGTGAAAGAAGTACGAGAACAACCACAACGAATCATTAAAGCTATGTGTAACATTCAGCCACTTCAGCCGCAAGTAGTGACAAAGACACAGGGCCACATTAAACTAACTGTAAACATCCCCTTTGTTGTAGACTTCGCCAAATCACGGACCACTTAACGCTATTGTTAAGGAGCCTGAAATTTTAATTATGCTATCACATCAAGTCTTGCCTCAGATTCGTGTCGTGATACTTGAGACACTCTCTGTAATTTATACTTTTATTAAAAGAGGGAGCGTGGGATTATATCAAAATTATAATAGAGAAAACTAAGAAACTGTGCTTTCTACCTTCTACTTGGTTAATATTTGAGACCCCTCTCTGAACTACTTTTCTCTATTTAGAAGAAATCTTTGTATTTAGACCGCAATTTCAAGGTTGACAAATAACAACCAACAAAAACAGAAAACTGAGTTGTGTAACTTTGCTGTTTTACTCAGCTATAACCCTACCAAATAACAACCCTACCAAATATCAACCGCAATTTCAAGGTTGACAAATAACAACCAACAAAAACAGAAAACTTAGCTGTTTAACTTTGCTGTTTTACTACAACGTCTCGAACAACCCCACAGTCTACTGTACAACTTCACATGGGGCAGGAACACGTGACTTTAGTGTGTTACGTAACCATGGTTACTACAATGTGTCACGTGACTTCTAAGTTGTCACGTGACCTGCACAGACAAGTAGTGTTAGTTATCATATTACTCTTGTGAGTTCAGTCAGACAGACACAGCGTTAGTTATCATATTACTCTTGTGAGTTCAGTCAGACAAACACAGCGTTAGTTATCATATTACACTTGTGAGTTCAGTCAGCCAGACACAGCGTTAGTTATCATATTACTCTTGTGAGTTCAGTCAGACAGACACAGCACCAGCTCAAATGTCTCCGGGGAGCCAGCCGCATTTTCCATATTCAACTGTTAACATGTTAACATGTCAAACCCGTTTTTAGTTAAACTTAAAACTTCAAGATACTTCAATATTAACTTGACAACAAAAAATCCGAACATTTCTATAACTTTTCGCATCTGACTTTCGGACAAACCATGATAAGTTATTAAGGTCTTCAATTTTCTCCCATCTCAGTAAACCCCTTAGAAAATATATAAAATGATGTTTAGGCGAACATCCATTAATCTTTGTACCCGGTTGGAATAAAGGAGGGAGTCAGTCAGTCGGGAATAAAAGTCCGTTAAAATCTTGTCGCAGGGACAACAGTCCATTTCTATTTGTTGTTTTTCTGATCTCGCTGTTGGACTTAAGGCTGGCTAAGTTGTCCCAGGCTTTCGAATTGATATTCATACTAACCGTAGTTGAGATCGAAAGTGCTGCTATGAGCACCATGACGTTGCGCAGCAACAGAAATGCGGTGCGCATTCATGTGCACATGCGGCACATCATCCGTTCTAAGTCCTTCATTGTGCACCATATTCACACACGCCACAATCAAGACAACGAAAAGCACAGCAATGACTCCAAAAACTGCGATTATTGCTGTAGCCATGCCGGTGTCCCACTGAGTCTCCTCATCACTGACATCTGCTAAAGTGGGCGTGTCTGCCATCAGGACACTCAGCAAACCAGAGAGGAAAAGTTTACTGATCGCCATCTTCCATCAAGTAGGCAAACTGGTCACGAACAGATCGATAAAGAATATAGCATAGTCAAGGAGGGAGCTCATTAAAGGGAAATCGTAGACACGCATCACTAATTGTTTTTCAGTGGCCAGTCTTTTATCTGTTAACTTCTACTGCGTTAAATGTCCGCCTGCTTTGTTAGTCCAATATATCTTCATCTTTGTGAAATACTGTGCGTGTCGATGAGTGCGACCACGTGCAGACACAGACTCGTTTTAAAAACGAGCCAAAACGTCTAAATGATCATCTTTATGCTTTTATGTTTGAATTGGATAGTGAATGAAAGAGATAACGATTAGATTGTAACAGGTCTAGGTCGCTAATCGATATTATTATTGAACAAAAGCGTTTTGTCTACAAGTTAATGTCTCGATGATATGGATGGTATATCTTTTACAATTTAAGTTCATTGCAGTCTGTCATCAAAGCCATGAAACCCTCAAAAAGGATAATAATAATTTATGGCTTTATCAATTTTTGGAGTGTCTGCTCGTAATTTTTGTAATCTATTTCGTATGTCTCTCAATCCGTGGTCTGTAAAATACTGATTGACTAGTCTAACTTTCATGATCTTTTGTCATTTAGTGGAACAAAGGAAAACTTAATGTGATTGAATAACCTGTCATTGGCCGTTCGTTTTGACTTGATCAAGAAAATTTGTGACCCTTCCACAAAAGCAAATTGTTCTATCAAGAGATTACAGCGCGAACGCCTACAGATTTAAATATTCCAGGGGGTAAATGTGAACGCTCGAGACACAAACGCACGCACTGCGCTTCACTATGCATGCGAGCTGGGAAATCTTCTTTGCATTGATGTAAGTATATCTACTTTTATGGAATTTCAGAATTTCAGATTTTTTGTGGTCAATGTCCAATGACCCATGCTATAATAAAAAGGTCTAAAATATCATACAGCAAGATGGACGCCTAATACCCTCAGTTATCCATCACTCACTCGAATTTTTCGATTACCGTATCAAAGTTGACACAATCCTCTTCAGATGTTGTTAACAGATAACATTATCAAAGTTAACACAAACCTCTTCAGATGTTGTTAACAGATAACATTATCAAAGTTAACACAAACCTCTTCAGATGTTGTTAACAGATAACCTTATTAAACTTAACACAAACCTCTTCAGATGTTGTTAACAGATAACATTATCAATGTTAACACAATCTTCTTTCGATGTTGTTAATAGATAACAGTATCAAAGTTAACACAATCCTCTTCAGGTATTAATATTGTTAACAGGTAACATTATCAAAGTTAACACAATCATCTTCAGATGTTGTTAACAGATAACCGTATCAAAGTTAACACAATCTTCTTCAGATGTTGTTAACAGATAACCGTATCAAAGTTAACACCCAAGACATGGACGGCTGGACCGCTCTGATGTGGGCGTGCGAGTACAAGTTTGTGGATGTTGTGAAGAGCTTGTTGGAAAAGGGGGGCAGACCCCCATCTCAGAGACAGGGTTTGTGGGGCGCAAAACTTTCTTGATTCGCGGTGTTTGCTCGTCTGTTTTCTTCGTTGAAACTGTTATTTTAATACAAATATTTATATTTATATATAATAAAAATACAGATAAAATTCTGTAAAACTCTACCCATATTTCAGTTCCTCAATTATTATCAATTACTATTAATTACTGTTAATTCCACCTCCAGGAACAAAACATAGCTCTACACTGGGCTGCGTTCTCAGGAAATTCTGACATAGTCCAACTTCTTTTAAGTGTCAGATCTGACATCGACGCTGTCAACGAGCGAGGTTAGTTTGGACTATTTCGTGGATCACTGACTGGCTAATCGCCGGCTATCATTCTATCATATTGTCCAGCTTTGTTTGTTTTTTATTCTTGGTATTATCATTCTATCATACTTTCCAGTTTCTATTTTTGTTCGTTTCTATTCTTGGTATTATCATCCTATCATACTGTCCAGTTTCTATTTTTGTTTGTTTCTATTCTTGGTATTATCATTCTATCATACTGTCCAGCTGTCCCTTTTTGTTTGTTTCTATTCTTGGTATTATCATTCTATCATACTGTCCAGTTTCTATTTTTGTTTGTTTCTATTCTTGGTATTATCATTCTATCATACTGTCCAGCTGTCCCTTTTTGTATGTTTCAATTCCTGGTATTGTCATTCTATCATACTGTCCAGTTTCTATTTTTGTTTGTTTCTATTCTTGGTATTAGATAGTTGATGGGAATATAACGATATCTACGAAAATTCAGAATTTCATAAGTTTCTGTGAAGTCAGTAAATATTAAGAACGATCTACAAAAGATTAGAATACTTTGAGTTTCTTCTTTTTTAACATATTCTTTAAATTTTATTTGTAATTTATTCGATCTCAAATACTTCTTGCCGAAGGCAAAAGAAAGTAAAGTAGAAGGTTTAAAGTGGTTCGATTTTGGGATGGGGGGGGGGGGCGGAATTGGGTGTCGGCCTCGTTGTCAGTGTACAACGTAATGCCATTGGTTGTACGACCTCGTTGCCATGCTTACCCTCCACACCTGGGATATATTCATCCGCAAAGTTATTTAATACGTAATCCATTCATGGATATAACAGTCGTAGTGCTTGGCGCGGTCGAAAATACGGGGGGGGGGGGGGGGATTGATTATAAACAATACGTCATTGCGCAGCAATTACTGCGTTATGCACTGAAATAAAGTCAAGTTTTCTACTGTGGGTACTGATATGTATACTTACCAGGCGCTGGTGACAACAAGAACTGACGTACTTCAATGTATCCTTAGCAGCAGTGCTAAAAACCTTGATACTGTACCATGCTGGTCGTTTCAAATTTAATAAAATTGAAAAAATGAGGTGGAACTTGGGGCGGCTCTGAGCATGAATACTCATTTTGTTCACCATTTGTCCATTTACTGATTTGTTTTGAAATTACACTGCGAACATATATGTAAGAGTCCTGAACCTATAACATCTGAACATCAGTTTATCATGAATATGATTATCGGTCATCACTATCAGTTTTTCGGTAGAAAGTTTATCGAATAAAAGGATGAAATTGTTTACTAAGCCAAAAACCGGTCCTTCTTACAGCAGACAAAATAACTCTGGTAAAACTGAAATTGTTTTAATTCCTTATTTAACCACGGTTGATATTTTCCAAGAGCATCTGCCAAATTAGTCAAGCGGTACCAAAACGTACGTACGGTAGCTTTAATGCAGAGCTTATAACTGTTTCGGCTGTACAATTGCGAGATATGGAAATTGGAAACTTAGCTTACGCCTGAGACCTAATCAAGCGGGCGCAATTCTTGTTCTGAGAACGATCTTCAACAGATCAGAATATTATCTTCTCTGAAGTAAGTAAATACGAAGAACGATCTACAAAATATTCCCCCAGGCGACACAGCACTACACATATCAGCAAGGTTATCGCATTCAGGGAGCGTTAGAAGTCTCGTTAACTCTGGTGCAAGTCTGAGGTTACCTAACAAGCAAGGAAAGACGTGCTTGCAGGTTATCTTGTGTGTTCAGTATTGTTTTATATTTATATTTGTTTTAGTTCCTTTCAGTTGTTTTAGTTCCTTGCAGTTGTTGTTTTAGTTCCTTTCAGTTGTTGTTCTAGTTCCTTTCAGTTGAAGTTGATGTTATATATTTAGACTTCAGCAAAGCCTTCGACAAAGTGGACCATAACATCTTGCTTGCCAAACTGAAGCGCTACGGCATTGCTGGGAAATTGTACCATTGGATTGAAAGTTTTCTTCGAGGGAGAAAACAGACAGTTGTTGTTGACGGTCAAAAGTCTGATTTTGGGATGTTGAAAGTAGTGTTCCACAGGGAACTGTCCTTGGCCCAGTGTTTTTCATAATATATGCCATGGACATGATCTATAGGGCAAGAAACTCAAAAGCCCTTACTTTTGCCGATGATACAAAGCTAATTAAAGCGATCTCCTCGTTGCTGTGTAAAATACTGCTAGAGGAAGATTTGACAAGTATCACCCAATGGTCGATCGCAAACAATATGTTGCTACACGAAGACAAGTTTGTTGTGATTAATTACCGTCTCAACACCTCACTCCTTCTGCGCAACCTACCTTTCACAGCAGAGACGTGTCAGTATTTGACATCA
>JH153270.1:20936-40059 GCA_000226015.1 Mnemiopsis leidyi
CTGGTCGTATCATATCAGTCAAATTAACTGGTGACACGCGCAAGATGGCTGGATGGTTTTGGGAGCATTTCGGGATAGGTCAATGGGGACCATGATGACCCTCTATAAGTCCCTCATTCGGAGTAAGGTGGAATACTGTTGCCCTCCCTGGAACCCATCCAGAATAAGTGACATCCAGACAATAGAAAATGTCCAAAGAGAATTCACGAGGAGAATTAGTGGACTCAAAGAATGCAATTATTGGGAGCGCCTCACGGAGCTGAAACTCCTTTCGCTGCAGAGACGCAGAGAGCGCTACTCAATTATACAAGTCTGGAAAATAAAGTATGGGTTCGCCCCAAGCAGTGTTGGCATGGAATTCTATGAATCGGCCAGGCTTGGCATCAGAGCTAAGATACCAAGATTCAACTACAAGGCTCAGGTGTCAATATCAACTGCTTATGACTACTCTTTTGGTGTAAAAGGAGCTCGACTATGGAACATTCTGCCCATGCATGTCAACAGCCAATCCACTTTGGAGGCTTTTAAGATATCCCTTGGGAAATTCTAGCTGAAGTTTCCGGATAGGCCGCCGGTTGTGGGGTACACTCCCTCTAACAGCAACTCACTACTCGAATGGAGCGCTGTTGGCGGAGTTGGAGTATGTGCTTGACACAGAATCCAGCTGCAATCCCTGCCAAACCCTTCCTAAAGTATCCTAAAGTAAGTATCCAGTTGTTGTTCTAGTTCCTTTCAGTTGTTGTTTTAGGTACCTTTCAGTGGCGCATGAAAAAGCCCCCGGGGGTCAGTGTTCAACGTAATGCCATTGGTACCGTCAGACAAGATAGCTACAGCCTACAGCAGCGCATTAATAATTGGCAAGTCTGCAAAGATTCCAAAACTGTCCCCAAATCGAGCAAAAAATACTAACTTTGTAGGCGGCGAAGACCCCGCATTAATTAAAGCTACTTTATTTTGCGCACGAATTTGTCCAACGCCGCATGTGTAGATTTAGGGAAAACCATACCCGCCAAACTGCTTACTTTGGAACCCCTTCAAACTAAACAGGTTACAGGACAAACATTAACCAGTAACCATTGCTGCGAACCAGCTACTCACTACTTAGAAATCCATGGACTAATAGTTGTTAATTACTATTATCTTTTAGTCATGCTGCCGCGAAGATGAAACACTTTGTGGACCTTGTTTTGCTTGTCAGACCCTCCTTCTATGTTCTAAGCTAATAAAATAAAATGTCGGGAGGGTGCGCTCCTGCCTCCTGCCGTACAATGTGGCCCGCGTTAATTAGGCTACCATGTAGGGCAAATAACAGATTTTAGTATGGATAGAGAATCTTATGTAACCGACTTTTGACATCAAGCGAAAATTGCGAGATCTGTGAGCTTGAGTCAAAATGGAAGCTTATTCATACGGACTGTTTTGTTTTTAGTTCGTTAGACTCAGTGGAGTAACGTTGTAGGTCTAGCCGGGGTATCGTTAACATCGTTAACATCATTAACGTCTTATGTTGTTCACTGTTACCGTGAACAACATAGGACTTTCGTGTATAGTTTAGGTGTATTATAACTATGAAATTTCAGGATGCAGCCTCCCCAGAAATATCACAGTTGATACAGAAACTGGAGAAAGAACGAGATTCGAGAAACTTTACTTCACCCAAGCCTCAGAAAAACACAGTTTTACACAGGTGCGGAAGGATTATCCCATTCTGGAATATTCTTCTCAGTAACTTCTGCGACCCGCAATTCATTCAGCAACTAAGGTCTCACTGTCTCAGTAAATAAGTCTGTAACTAGTAACTGTACTCAGTTCTTTCTCCCAGTGATATCACGTGCGGCAAGGAGAAGATTCCAATACCCTGTATTAACGAAGTAGACGACGTGGCTGCACCTCTAGATTTTGTTTATGTCAAAGAGAGTTTCGAGAGTTCTTATCTGTGCATCAACAGAAACATGAACGTTGTCAAGGTAAGGGATATCTTGTTGCTCGGAACCGTTTGAAGACTTCCTGGATACAAATGCCGATCCGCACGATCAGAAAAATCGAGTTTCCCTTTTCGAGTTGTCCTTAGGTTGATAACTATAGCATTAAGACAAATTGTCCACAAACTCATTCGCAAATTGTTAGTTAGTGGACTACAACAAAAAAATTTAATTTCGCCTAAACAGAAATTGTAACCTTACAGTCGTGTGTTTGTGAGAACCACTGCAGACCTGGCGCCCCCTGTTCCTGTTTCTTCCTAACTACTGGCGGCAAATGTGTCTACAATAAGGTAAAGGGTGATGTTTTACTTTAACTTCGCTTCGGTTGCCTAAGTTTAAATGCTATCCACTTTAAAGTTCTAATGTTGAAACCGAACTTCATGTTTCAATTTTTAAGTTTCATTACATTTTCAATAACATCACGTTTTACTGACCCTACGTGTTACTACTGACCCCACGTGTAACTACTGACTCCACGTGTAACTACTACTGACCCCACGTGTAACTACTGACTCCACGTGTTACTACTAACTCCACGTGTACTTACTGACTCCACGTGTAACTACTGACCCCACGTGTAACTACTGACTCCACGTGTAACTACTGACTCCACGTGTTACTACTGACTCCACGTGTAACTACTGACTCCACGTATAACTACTGACCCCACGTGAAACTACTGACTCCACGTGTAACTACTGACTTCACGTGTAACTACTGACTCCACGTGTTACTACTGACCCACGTGTAACTACTAACTCCACGTGTAACTACTGACTCCACGTGTAACTACTAACCCCACGTGTAACTACTGACCCCACGTGTAACTACTGACTCCACGTGTTACCGGGAAACCACCAGGATGGTCGACTGAACACTGAGATAAGCGAGCAGTACAACGACATAGTTATTTTTGAGTGTAATCAGAGGTGCAGATGTTGGGTTAACCAGTGTCGAAATAGAGTCATACAGAAGGGGCTGTCAAACCCACTACAACTCTTCCGAACTAACGGTGGGTAAACCGTTGCTATATTTACTGGCTACATTTAATGGCTACATTTGCTTGCTACATTTACATGCTACATTTACTTGCTACATTTACTTGCTACATTTACATGCTACATTTACTTGCTACATTTACTTGCAACATTTACGTGCTATATGTACTTTCTATTTGAATTTGTCCACAAATAGTAGTTATACCCTAATAATTTAGGCAAGGGCTGGGGCGTGCGGAGCCCAAAGCGACTCGTTAAAGGATCCTTTATCTGCGAGTATATCGGAGAGATAATATCCGACAGTGACGCTGATAGACGACTTAACGATACGTACCTGTTTGATCTTACTGTTGTTGTAAGTAACCACAGTAACCGAGTTTGTAACGATACGTATTTGTTTTATCTTACTGTAATTGTATGTAACCATTGTTACTGAGTATTGTATGATTCAATGAATTTTCAGAGTATAAACTCGATAAACAACGACAACAAGACAATTGGCTCAATAGATGCATGTCACTATGGCAACATATCCCGTTTTATCAACTCCTCCTGCGAACCTAATTGTGTCCCGGTTAAAGTGTTTGTCGATCACCATGATCTTCGGTTCCCTCGGATCGCGTTTTTCACTACAAAGGATGTCGAACCTTATGAGGAATTAACGTGAGTTGAAGAGTTTCTTCCTTCTTTCTCAGTATAGAAGATTGAAGCCATTATTTGTGGCGTTTACGGTTTCTAGTACTTATTCAGCTCGTTTGAATTGTGTTTAAGTAGCTAAGTTTTAGAGATAAGAACACCTTCCAGAGTGAGATTTCCAAAACTAAATTTTCTCCATTTTCCCAGCTTCTACTACGGAGACTCGTTCTGGGACATAAAGAAAGAAGTTCTGAAGTGCTGCTGCGGAGCCCCTAACTGTATCAGTCTCCTCTCTCAGAAAGATGCGTCCGGAGAACATGAGAGTGAAAACTCGGACATAGAAATTGTGGAATAAACGTTTTATTGAATTGTGGAGTAGGATGTCTAATATTTCTAAAGAGCGAGGGGTGAAGTGGCTCGAAATATGATTATCGAAAGAATAAGTTAAGCTTGTCACCTAGTGGTGAGGCAAATTTGTCGGAATTATGCCGGTGACGAAATGGTCTGTTTCAAATATAAAAATGAAACGACAGTAAGGAGGTCGATGAAAGGAGGAAGTTAATTTTCTATACTATTTTAAATTGAATTTAAAAATGATGGTTAAACTGATGGGTGAATAATTTGATGTCTTAGTTGCAGATGAAATAGAGAGAAAAAGACCGATTGGTTTAGGTTAAATTGATCTAATGTGGTGGGTTTTAAAGCTTGTTTAGATATAGTATTGAGAAATCAATAGCTATGACCTTAGGTAGTCCAGATTCAGTCTGACCTTGATAATAATTTACATGTATTCAGTGTCTATTTTAATTATTATTAAGTTTCCTTTTTAACATCTTTTGATAGATAAGTCTCGGCCATATAACTAAATATAATCGATCGAACGACATTTTAACCTTTCTTTTTTATAAACTTTGCTATTATGTTTTTTTTTCGATGATGGGACAACATGTGTCATACCATATAATATCCTGCTAATTTGGCATTTTAAAGAAGAGAGTTTTCTTTTTACAAAACATTGCCGGAAATAAAGTTACACTGATATCAATTTAACATTGATTATGTTAAACCTCAAATGACTGATTTCAAGAATATTTCGCATATTTCTAATTGTACAAGAGTTTACTCCTCTACATCAACTCAACCTCTTCAAAACATAACTGTACACATATTTATTCTGGATAAATCTCGATAAAACAGTCTTCCCACATCTTCTTTACATCTTCTTCTTCTTTTTGATGCCACCTCGCGTCTTCTTGTTACGCTGATCGATGATTTGTTGAGCCTGCTTCTTGATGTTGGCCCGAGTTGGGGCTTCGTCATCGGGGTCGCTTTCCTCTTCGTCTGGCGACAAGTAAGGTTAGATAAGGAGTTAGGTTAAATAGTGAGTTAGGAGTAGAATAGATAAGGAAAAATCTTTCTAAAGTGTCGTTAGTTGAACGAGGGTTAGACCAGGGACAATTAGTAGTCCAGAAGTTCTTGAAAAGTTGTAAGTCATCTGTTTTACGAAGTTAGACCTACCATCATATGCTCCTCTGTCCGAAGCAGCGGGAAGGTTGATCCGGACATTGTAAGTTGGGAGTTTGTTCTCAATAGACGCTCTGAACTGAAATGCGGATTTAAGTTAGATACAGTTTGTTCTCAATAGACGCTCTGAACTGAAATACGGATTTAAGTTAGATACAGTTTGTTCTCAATAGAAGCTCTGAACTGAAACACGGATTTAAGTTAGATACAGTTTGTTCTCAATAGACGCTCTGAACTGAAATACGGATTTAAGTTAGATACAGTTTGTTTTTGATAGACGCTCTGAACTGAAACACGGATTTAAGTTAGATACAGTTTGTTCTCAATAGACGCTCTGAACTGAAATACGGATTTAAGTTAGATACAGTTTGTTCTCAATAGACGCTCTGAACTGAAACACGGTTTTATGTAAAATGCAGTTTGTTTCAATAGACACCACGCTCTGAACTAAAAATTAGGGAGCAGGGGTATTAATTACATAGTTTTGTCTTGAATTACAGGTTAACTCTGATCTAGTTTCAATTTACAATAGTAGAGCGTGAATCTTATCTGGGACAAACAAAAAGTAAAAGTTCCTAACTTCCTCGTCCTCCATCCCACTATAGAGTTCCGATACATCCTTGCCGTCCAAATCTTCCATAAGCTTCATGAGTTTTTGCTCGCACTGTGCCAGTAGGTCGATGACGTAATCGTCTGCTGTTGATTGGGTGAGACGAACTGGACCTTGGCCCTTTGGCTGAAGTGAATTTAGGATTATTACTTACTTTGATGTTAATTATTGATGTTACTTATTCAACATAACTTTCCAGTCAAACATCTCCTTTTGTGACTAAGCCAGAAAGTGCACAAGATATTAGATGCATCGAAGTGTAGGGTAATATTGTGTGTTTACATCAAAACATTGCGCGCGTTCGAGGCTGTTACTATGGGAATATTATAAATTCAGCGCATAAATGAAAAGTAAGCTGATGAAGCCTACAACGCGTGTTACATTCTAGTCTGAAAATAAAAGGTATCAAAGTTGGGACAGTGAAATTAATCAATTAATATCAAGACGAATTTATTGACACCCCTTGCATTATCATGCAGGGAACGTTTTAACCCTCTAGGTTCTCCTGTAAAACATATACTCAACACTTATCAGATCTTATCAGTTATCAATATCTTAAACTAAATCCTGTTCGGTGTAAACCGACAGCAGTATGATAACTAGTAGATTATAAGAGTTATCTTTGTCATCAGGGCTTATTTTATTTGAGTCTTCCAGCCATTGGCAGGAAAACCACCGACCTCTTGTCACGAGTGGCTGTAGAATACATATCTACATTATATGTGTGACAATGTAAATGACTGTGTAGACAAGGCTGATGAAAGGAGCCTTGCTTGTATGTCGACTACAAAAGCAACTTGTAAAAGACTGCTTGGCAGGAAGGGTGAACTCCCTATCCTTATCTCCTGGTTAAGAGACGGAGTTAGGGACTGTGTAAGCGGAGCAGATGAAACGAGGGACTGGCCGACATGTGGTGTAGCAAAGACAACAACATTGTATGTCTCAAGCAAGGAGGTAAAATGTAGAAATGTCTTCGTTTGTATGACGGGAGATCCAGGCTATGTCGAGTTGGAACAACTTTGTGATGGAATCGAAACTTGCGGAAACGAAAACAAGATATGTTCTGTATCAAACCGTCCTCAAAGCTTGTCTATTTCGGTCCGAACAACAGATAACGGATTAACTAAAAGCCTGTCACATTGCCTCCCTGGTCTTAACAATTTGGATCTTCTCAGAAATATATCATGTGTCACTAAACAGCACCTTTTCCCAGATGAAAATATTTTCGGAGTAACAAAAACCTCGGTGATACTTCCAGACGAGCGAGTGATCTGTGATCACATGTTCGGAGAACAATACTTGTACACAAGTTGTACAGGTCGATGTATCGGTGCAACTTGTCCTCTTACTGCTGTACCTAGATGGGAAGTATGTCCGAATCAATATCCAAATAGAATTGGTACAATAGTTAACAATGAATACCTTATCTTTGTGACTAAGTCGTACGGAACTGTTTATTCAAACACGTATTTTGTGTGTGACGATCAAATCGAGTGCATAGACTATTCAAAGGTTTGTGACTTGGTATACAATTGCAATGACAAATCTGATGAAGCTAATTGCTCAAATCACTTTAAGTGTAATTCCTCAAATAAGTTGATCCCAAAAACAAAGATATGTGACGGCCACATTGACTGCTTTGACTTTTCCGATGAGTGCAATGAACAGTGTTCCCAGGAAATTCTTAAAGGATACTGGCTGAAAGGTCTTTCTTGGCTGATAGGACTTTTAGCTGTTGTAGCCAACCTGGTCATTATAGTGAAATGCTTAACGGTTTTGAGATGTTCTAAAACTACTGTGGCTGTGATCAACAGACTTCTGATCCTTGTAACAGCACTTGGTGACTTCTTAGTAGGCAGTTACCTTTTCATCATAGCCGGCTTCGACGGAATTATCTTCAAAAAAAGTTATTGTCATCAACAAACTACCTGGATCACAAGCTTAGAATGCTCAGTTATTGGAGTCTTAAGTACTATCGGATCTCAAATTTCATTGTTTGCAATGACCGGCCTTAGCATTGTCAGGGTGCATGGGATATGGAATTCAATGAGAATTCCAGGTGAAGTTACCGCAGTCAAATTTCTTAAGATTATTGCAGCAATAACCTTTCTGGTCTTTTCCTCCGCAGCAATAGCAGTCTTTCCTATAATGCAACCGTTTGAAGATTTCTTTGTCAATGGAGTCAAGTTTTCAGAGGAGCTTAAGATATTCGTGGGGACGTCAAACAAAGCAACAATTCAAGCAGTAATCCAAGCATATTATGGAAGATCAAGCGATGCCAGACTGGATTGGAAAACACTCATAAAAATGGTGGGAAATATGTTCTCGCGTGATCTAGATTACAAATATCTCACTGAGAAGGTGGATAAAGTAGACTTCTACGGAAATGACGGTGTTTGTTTGTTCAAGTACTTCGTCCAAAATGACGACCCACAGAAGATGTTTGTTTGGGGCATCTTGACCATCAATTTCGTTTGCTTTGTCTTTATTTCCATGTCTTACCTCTTGATAGGAGTACTTTCTCGCAGATCGTCAGACAGCTTGGCGAGCTCGCACAACAACCGGCAAATAGAACAGCGGAACAAACGCATGAACCAAAGGATAGCTATCATAATAGCAACTGACTTTCTTTGCTGGATCCCTTTCATTAGCATTTGTATACTTCATTCTCTGGAAGTGATCAATGCTACATCGTGGTATAGCATATTCTCCATGGTAATTCTACCAATAAATTCGGTTATCAACCCCCTCCTGTATGATGATGCAGTAACAAAAGTGATGAAAGCTCCCACACAAGCATTACTGACACGAGTATGCAACTCAGATATATTTCGGAGAGTTAGAAGTAGGAGCAGCAACTGAAACACGACTAGAGTTACCGGACATGAAACCATCACCAAGACAACCTTGTCGACAAGCACCAGAGAGGAAGTCACGCATCTGAATATGTACTACAAAAATAAACAGGAAAAGTACCAAGGAGGCAGATAAAGCAAGACGGGAAGAATCATAATAAACGCCAATAACATCACAAAATATCGAAGCACAAAACGGACCACAAATCGTGTTCGGGATTTTGATTGATAGAAGCGGAATATTGCCTTTTTTTGATTGAAAGATTGATATTTACAATTTTATGTCATGATATTTAGAAGAAGTTTATTGTGTGATACATAGCATATACAATTTTACTGATATTTCATGATACTTAGAAGAAATTTACTGTGTGATACATAGCATTTTAAACCTTGAGAAAGGAGTCAAGAGGTAATTGTGCCTTGAAGACAATTATTTTCCACCAATCTTAATTTTGACAGTTTGACATACTGATGGAATTTGAAATATTGTTAAATATGTTTAGTTTCGGTGAAAAATTGAATAGTAACTAGATAAATAAACTTTATTTTCATATATTGCAAATCCATGAAATGCCATGATATTTTTCACATTGCTATTGGCACAATTATCATTTCTAAATATGAGTGGCCACATATGACAACAACTGATCAATTAATATCGAGAAACGCTAAAGTGATATTTTTTTGTGAACCTTGCTTAAAAATATCTTTGCTGTTATTTAATTACTTATCATTATGTAGATTGAATGTGTAATGTAAATCATGACATCTAATCATCGATGTATAATCACTTTATCAGAACTGTACAACTGTTAAATATCGTCTTACTTATATGACAATTGCTGTAATATTATTTGTATTTCATTTGATCATTCAGTTAAACAGCACAAACTGCGGTCTTATCCTCGAAGAAATAAATTCATATCCTTTGCCAGTTAACCGGTTTATATGTTTACTCTTAAATTAATAACACAAAGGTCCAAATAAAGCTAATTAATAGCGTTCATTAGATCCGAATTTTCGTTAAAGAATCTTTACTGAGATTGAAAATCTGTCCAAAATTAAGATGCCATATGTCGTAAATTCATAACTCTTGTAGTGAAAACATCATTCAAAAACAATGCACTAACAAACATTTTGTTAGTACGAAAATGACTGTTTTTTTCAAAAATCCCCGAATTTCTTTTTACATAAATATGTTGTTTAAAAACCTTTTAAAAACGAAATTCAGGGATTTTTGAAATAAATAATATTTTCGTACTAAAACAATTTTAGCCGCCACTTTAAAATCCCACGAATTAATGTTTCTTTAATTGGCTTAAATAGAGAGAGGGTTAGGGTTCTGGTTTCAATTTTAATTTGTCAAATTATAAATTGTTTTTCATAGTCTGTGTGGCAAGGAAGCACATTTTTCAGGTATTCAGAAAATGATGAAGACGAAAATAATGGAAATAATGAAGGAGAGAATGATTTCTATTAAATCCTATTTCTTCATGATTTTTCAAAATTTCATTGAAACTTATTTCAATTTCTCTGAAATAATTTAGGGGGAAAAATTCCTGGTACGAAATTTAGGCATTTCTTAAAACATCTCCATATTTTCGATCATGAGAATTGATATGCCTTGTAACGTCGTCTTTCCCGACAACGTGTTCTTCCCTACATCAATTACTGTCGATTTTTATTCTTGCACACTTAAACAAAATTAAATAATATGACGTACCCACTACTCTTCTTTCTTCGGATTAAATCAGCACAATAAAATATTTTCTTCTTTTGTTTTTGCTTTTTCAAATGTTCCCTTACATTACACAAACGGTTCCTTAATGAGTATTAAGTGTTACATCAAAGTTTGATCCTCTGGGTTCAGGTATAGAGTTATGCCTAAACAGGACACGCCAACAAAGAACACTTTTCAGAGATTTCGGAGTAAGACACACGTAAATAAGTGGATTCCAAACAGACGACAACAGAGGCATCATGAAAGCAGCCCAGAGTGAGTTCCACCCATCACTTTCAGACAAGTTTTCGCCGTCAGGATCCGCTCCAGGCTCTAATAGCAGGCTGATTGGGCTGGCAAACAGCAAAGTAAAAGCAACACTAGGAATGTTGGTCAGGAGGACCTTCATGGTGCCGACGGTGCGATTTCTAGAAGGGTTGGTAACGCCACCCGAATTCCTTTGTTGGAAAAGGGTAACCGCTGTAAGGATGGAACCCAACACTGCGATTATTTGAAGGATTTGGAGGGGAATTGATGAGATGAGAAATGCAAGATTTCTCCCAATGCCTTCACCATAGGGAAACTCGGAAAATGAACTTATCAGACTTGGATAAAAATATTTCTGGCTAAACGGCGATAACAGAAGAAATGTCCAAAAAGCTATCTGAAGGACGGCTATGACCACCAAGACAAGCACTGATCGCACCTTTTTGATATAATAGAAAGGATACCTGATCTGAACAGTCCGAACTATGGTTAGAACCCCGGTGGTTACAAACGCGAGACAGTTCTGGGACGCCATAACTGCGGTTATAGCAAGATCAGTGGGGGTAGCGTTCCGTCTGCAGTTTTGAGGCTCTCTAGGAACGGAGCATTCCATTTCATCAAGATCAACTGTGAAGGCGTAGAATAGAATGAACAAAGGCCAGATTAAATTTATTGCAAAATCATTCGCTGAGAGCACACAGAAGAGAAGTCCAGCGATGGAGGTTTTCTTTTTGTTGTGGAAGAACGCGATAGGATTGAGGAATGAGGAAATGATAAAGGAAAGGAAAATGATAGTTAGAACTAGAGCGGTGGTTACAGTCGAAGTAGAGGAATTGTTGAAAAATATCATCTGACTATCCTGCGATATGTTAAATAATCAGCGACCAGAATTTAAGGATTTCTATTGGTGGTTAAAGCTAATTGAGCATTGTAACTTTCTATCGAAAATTTAGAGTTTTAAACCTAAGGGTGCACGCAGATTACGCTTACAGAATTGGTGGCCGACGTCCTGCCCCAGAACTATAGGGTGTCCCGGTTAAGTGCGTAAAATCTAAATGGCTGTATAATCATTTCTGATCAAGATAAAGACTCAAATTTTGCGTGAGATGACAGATAAACGATGAACATTTGAGTACCTAACAGCTAGATAATCATGTCGTGTAGTTATGGTTCTATTTTCTGATGTTAAGTTTAGAGGATAAAAATATGCTCTTGAAATGTGGCTTTACACCAGCTCTCGGGTCAAAATTCGCCGCTCGTTCAGGAAAAGACGCGGATACCGCACTAAAAATTTACCCGCGATTTACCCGTTAGATTTCCTCAGTAAGCAGTTTTATTTTAAGACAGAACATAAATCATAGTGGTTGTAATAACATTTTAGATTTTACGCACTTAATTGGGACGTAATATATAACTTACTACTTTGTTAGGACTAGAGTTAGGGTAAGGGTCGCCAGGGCAAAATCTGTTGTGCACGATGTTGTTGGGCACGATGTTGTTGGGCACGATGTTGTTGGGCAAAATCTGTTGTGCACGATGTTGTTGGGTAAAATGTTGTTGTGCACGATGTTCTGAGGCAGGACGACGGGAATTACAGAATTGATCACAAGTAAAAGACATAGGGTGCCAGTTAATTGGTCATAAAAGACATAGGGTGCCAGTTAATGTCTCAATCACTAACCGACTTCTTTACTGTCGTTATGGAGACAATAAATTTTCCAAATCTTTAACGGACAATTAATTTTCCACGGGCGATGCGCGTCTAGAATTTCTCCGAAATTCATAGCCTGTCGCCAGGCCAGAAATGGGTGAGAGCGCGTGATGGCCGCGACAGTAGGTTAAACAACCTAAAACCAAATCTGCAATCATAAAATTTAAAGGCCAGAAATAGCAACAGTCACATGAAGCGAATTTGTTTATGTTTATGGAATACTCAGAAGTCACGAGAACGGTTGGTCATTTTGAGCATATTTTCGACCCATCAACAGTAGACAAAACTTCTGCAAAATCTATTTTATAAAGCTCAGATTTTAGACAATACATGGTTATTTAGGTCCCCTTTATTTACTCTACCAACTCTAGATACTCTGAGCCCCCTCACAATTTTCAGCCTAAGATGATCTTAGATTCCTTGATAAGTAGTATGACAAATGCACCTGTATGAGACAATTTAGAAAAAGTAAGGCTGATCTATTGATCTAACTGTATAAGCGGTATATATATGCGTATGGTCGATCTAATGATCTAGCTGTATAATTTGTCTCGTAATTCTTCCTCTAAGTAAGTAACACACGAGGCTATTAGAGCCGAGTTTGACTTGCTCAACGGTTTATTAACACCGGCAAGGTTTGACTGGAATCCTGAATCAGCTGTCGTTCCCATGTGGTAAAACTAAGTAACTAAGGGACCTTTCTTAACGTGCCTTCTGTTATTTTTGGGATACAGCATTGTCATCATCTACTTTAAGTTTGTCATCATCCTATTGACATTCATTTATCTCCTTTAAGTCTGTGGTACCAGAGAATAAAAAATTGTCGAAAAGCCTGTAAAATGCATAAATATAAGACCTATTTACCTACGAGCTGATCAGCGGTGCCACCGGTTTTTTCAGCAGATCTCTTACTAAGTAAAGTACACGTGGATATTCACCCACCTGCTGCCCGGCTAACTCGGTATCCATGGTAACGCAAATATTGTACTGATATTTCTATTAGAGTATTAGGGAGGGAGAAAGTATCACAAAACCTTTGCGGACAAGAAAATTCAAGTTTACGTATAGGTGCAATGTAGACACAGTTTATAAATCAAACTTGTTTATTTATTCTTCGAATACCCTCTAACGGAGTAGTCATTTTGAGGGAAATAGCATAAATCTCAGCAACAACTACATTTACAAAGCAAATATGGAAGGAAAATAGCAATATGTATTTACCATAAAACCAAGCAGCAGTTCCTCCATTAACTGCACGAAAGCTGTCCCTACATTTGAGGTCCCACTCCAGAACCACGCTGAATTACTGTAAACAGCGACAGAAACTGTTCCCTCGACTTTTTAGTGAGCGTGATATAAACAACCGGGTTCCAAACAGAGGAAAGGAGAGGAAATATAACGGGAAAATAGAAGGATATCCAGCCATCCTTTTCGCTGAAATAGTCCTTGCTTGCTCCTTGAGGTATAAGAAACATAATTGGTGTCCCGAGACACAAGCCATAGAACAGACTGGAGATATTGGTCAGGAATACTTTCACTGAGCCAACAGTTCGGCTTCTTGTGAGGTTGGCTGAGCCCAAGGATTTTCGTTGCTGTAGAAGTGTGACTGCTGTGATTACTGTAGCGATCGAGGCACAGATTTGTGTCACACCAAGAGGTATGCAAGTTATGTATGATGAAATCTTTTTGTTGGTCTCTGCATCGTGTCCTTTCAAACCAAAAGGGTTCACAGCTTGAGCAAGAAAAAATGAAGGATAAAAAAACTTCCCGCTAAATGGCGATAGAGTATAAAATATCCACAATGCTGATTGAAGGAATAAAATCGAGGCCAAAATTAGCAAAGCTAGGAATTTCTCGATGGGATAAAAAGGGTATTTGATTTGAATGGCACGAAGAATTGCAAGAAAACCGGTCGTGATAAGACACAGACAGTTAAAAGGCACGCCCGTGCAAGTTAAAGCGAGTTGAGCTGGAGTAGCATCAGCGAAACAGTTCTGAGGCTGTATAGGGGCTGGTTTCTCTTCCATACATGTCATCACTGACAGATCTACAGTAGCTCCGTAGTAGATGATTCTAGCCGGCCATAGAAGACAGACAAGGAAGTCAGATGCTGAGAGGATACAAAATAGAAGTCCTGCGATGGAGGTTTTCTTTTTGTTGTGGAAGAACACGATGGGGTTGAGGAGTGAGGAAGTGAGGAAGGAAAGGAAGACAACGGTCAGAACTAAAACTGTCATGATTTTTGAAGTAGGAGAGTCGTGGAAAATCATCATTTTGTAAGCTGCTCCAGTAAATATCGCTGGAAGTTTTTATTAGCATTTTGTATTACATGGCAATGTGAAATATTGACAATACATTAAGTTGTAAGAACCTGCTTTATCAATACACTTCTGTTTCAGCGTTTTACCTCATAATATAAGAATATGCCCTACAATATATAAGATAATTAGATATACAAAAAGGTTTAGTCGGGAAAGCGGACCAACTGATCCTAACTCAATATGCAATCGTCATTGCTTATTGCTTAATGTACATAAGATTTAAATATCATAACAACTAAGACTGTAACTAAAATGTATATCATAAAGATAACACTAATGCTTTGTAGGCGGATAATCTGTATTTCACACTTAACAACAATAGTTATCCCAACAATAGTATAGAAACTGTGTTCCTGTGGAAATAGTAATAAAACTCTCGCGCCTACAACAATTTAACATCATGATATAATAACTTGTACGTTAACAGCCATCCACCGGCAATTACATCTATTTATACACTACATGCTTACATGGTTACCAAAATTAATGAGCAGTAGCAGTGACGGGGTATGATATTTACCTATAAACAGCTGTAAAACTTTGAGATCTGAGGCGAGTTCAATTTCACACCGGCCGCTGATCTCTCACGCATAATCATGCATTTTGGCGTGATCCTTATCAATCGATTTTCTAGAGTCTTGAGTTAGTAACACAAGGACAATAGGATTCCAGAAAAACGAAACCAGTGAAAAAACACACAAATATTTAACTTGGCACTAGAGAGGGGGCCCCGTTAAGATGACCAGGCATGGATATAGTATAACGGGTGTGAATAAGGATAGATGTTCACCATTGTTCAAGAGGTGTGCACCAGATGTTCATTATTTGGGTGTGCACCATGTCACCAGGAGTGCACCATGTGTGCACCAGATGTTCATTAATTGGGTGTGCACCATGTCACCATTGTTCACCAGGCGTGCACCAGATGTTCATTAATTGGGTGTGCACCATGTCACCATTGTTCACCAGGCGTGCACCAGTTGTTCATTAATTGGGTGTGCACCATGTCACCAGGTGTGTACCACGTGGTCGTCAAAATATTACCAAACTGCTGATTGACAAAAACAACTATCTTTAACACTAAAATCATCTTATCTTGTTCAAGACTGTGTTTAATCCCGTTTTTTGTTCAAAACGATTCCCCAGCAGACATCAGAGCTCAGAAGCTCACAAAACCATGAGCAGACATCGTAGATTGAACGATCAGACAAGAACACTCAGTTGGAACTATGTCATGTGACTATGTCATGTGACTATGTATGTGACTGAGTATTACTGAGTCACATAGTTCCAATAGAACATAGAGAATAGACATAGACATAGACAGAGATATTACTGAGTCACATAGTTCCAATAGAACATAGAGAATAGACATAGACATAGACAGAGATAGATAGCGAGCATTCTGCCACAACAGTCTCATAGAGAGGGCGAGATCTAATTTTCACTATCAGTAATTGTGGTTATTGACGGCATTCCTTTTCAAAACTTTAGCGAACACAGATTTGAGAATTTTTCGAGATTTTGGAGTCAGGGCAATGAAAACAATCGGATTCCAAATTGAGGACAGAAGAGGAAGCATGTTCGTTAAAAAGAAGCGGGTCCAACCGTCAGCTTCAGTCGCAATGTCAGCTTTACTTTTGATCGTCACCAAGTGCAATGTTGATGTTCTTATCATTACCACATAAATTAAACTTGGCAAATTTGTGAGCATAATCTTAACTGCACCCGCAACTCGACTTTTGACAAGATTTGTTACTCCTCCGGCTTTTCGTTGTTGGAAGAGTGTTTGAGCGGTAACGATGGAAGCTATAACGGCCAAAACTTCGATGATCGTAACCGGAATACAAGAAATCATTGATGTCATATTAGAAACCACTTTAACATCGTAGCCGCGTAAATTGAAGGGATTCTGACCGCCCGAGAAATATGTTGCTGGCCGGAATAGAGATCTACCGTTGGCGGTCGAAAATGTAGAAATCCATATCCATGATGCTGATTGGAGAATGATTAAAATTGTGAGGATTATGATGACCCACGATTTCTCGATAGGATAAAACGGGTATTTGATCTGAATGGATCTGACAACAGCCAAAACCCCGACGGTTATATAACAAGACGACGCAATAGAATATTGAAAAGCGGCAGTGACAAAGTTTGTCAATGTAGCATTCTTGAAGCAGTTTTGAGGCTGTATAGGAACATGTTCATTCTCAAAGCAGCTCATATCTTCAAGGTTTATAGTAGCAGCATAGTATAAAACTACACAAGGCCAAACCAAACAATTGAAGAAGTCAGAGGCTGAGAGGATACAAAATAGAAGTCCGGCGATGGAGGTTTTCTTTTTGTTGTAGGAGATCACAATGGGGTTGAGGAGTGAGGAAGTGAGGAAGGAAAGGAAGATCAGAGTCAGAACCAGAGAAGAAGTTTTAGTTGAGGTTGAAGAGTCTTTAAAAATTATCATAGCGATATTAGGTGTTCTTCTTAAGTTGCCTACAAAAGTTTAAATTGTTCTTAAAACTAGTGATATGTTCTGAAATATTCATGGCAATTCAGCCCACTTTGAATTAATGATGTACGATTGTTGTTGCCTTTACAACTTTTTCGCAACCAATATTCAAATTTTATCCTGATAAAAAGTGATAAATGATAATACACTGAAAAAAGGGCAATCTTATACAAAGAGCGATCAATGTTAAAATGTTTCCCTGGTCTGCGGGGGATCATTAGTGCAAACAACTATTTCACATAGTTTACCGTATAGCTGAATAGGTAAACGGCAAATCGAGCTTAATTCACAAATTTGGATCAGAGCATTTGCGGACAAATGGCAAAATAATGTGCGATTTTTTGTCATGGTAACCGCAAGATTGGAAACAGAGCCAGGTGGACTAGTGTACAAGAGGCGCGATGAAAGAAGTACCAAAACAAAATGTGCTTTTTTAGTAACTTAACATCAGCTATAGAATGGTGTAATCCAAAAACATAGATTGAAAAGTCAATCAGAAATGCCGAACTGCAGAATGTTTCGTAGCACCAGCCCGTTTAACAAACGTTTGTTTCTCCACTTTTTCAGGTAACCACTAACCACATATTTCCTCCGAAACTTAGTCATTAGAGATACGAAAAGAAGCACTTGGAGAACACTAGAAACCCTGTATAATCAATAAAAAGTAATGTACTAAATAGATCTGCAGAGCTGAAGTTCAGCTCGATACGTAGTGGTTGATTTTAAACGTTGAAATTGCGTAACACAGGACCACTGCAACACTTGCAGTGTTTACAAGGTAACTACACACTTAGGACAACGTTAAAGTTTACTTAAATTGATAATCTTATTGTTATTCACTACATTAACTACTACATAAGACACGTGTTATGTTTTAAAGCGTGGATATACAAGCAGAAAGCTGTACTCTCAGCTTAAAATTTCATCCTTCAATATCAACTTATTACATAGGCATGCTGATATCTATCTGAAAGAAAATTACGAGTGCGCGAATCCGCAAAAGTTGATTTTGTATAAGTCCAAGCGGAAGCTCACTCAAAATCCCGGACGGGTCCATAATCTAGTCTATTCTATAATTTGGAGAGGGGTGCGCTTCCCCTTAAGTTGATCAGGAGTGAAGCTGAAAGTTGATTATATGTAAATGATATTAGTTAATTAATTAATATACACATTTTTTTAATTAATTATGTGTTAAAAACCTAAAACAATTTCCACGAACCGAAAGCAAAGAGAGCACACTTCTTGTAGAAGTTGGTCTGGCCCCCGGTGAAGACCTTGACAAAGGCTATGTAGAGGTTGATCCCCTCGACCATCATCCAGCAGATAGCGGAGAGGTAGAAGTAGTGGATCAGAGCAGCGAACATCGTGCACACCGCCTGAGATATTAGCTTGTAGATTGAGTCAGTGTGAGACATTTTTTAATGAACAACGATTTTCGAATCGAATTGTCACTCTGTAATTCTAACCTCAAATAAAGTTAAACTTGTAAATTTTGATGTTCATATTTTTTGGGGGGCTATTTTAATATGGGATAGAAACTAAAAGTAAGGTAAATAAAAACTACCGTATTTTCTGTCCAGTTATCCAGTCCAACCAGTAGGAATATGAGACCCATCATCAGAGTGAAACTTAGAGATATGTGAATCTGGTTTGTCGGTGTTTTTCTCAGCGCTCTATGGGAGGGGGGGTACGTTTGTTAGTTTAACTGGGGGGGGGGGGGGGGATGTGCAATATTGTGTACAAAACATGAAATATCAACGAAATTTTGAGTATCACGGACGGGAGATGTATTTTTATATTTAGAATTCAAACAGAAGACTGAGATACTCAAAACATTTGCACAATGAAACGAGTTGCAGCCACAACAAATACCGAAGGAACACCGACTGATTTGAACACAACAAATACCGAAGGAACTAACTTGAACACAACAAATACCGAAGGAACTAACTTGAACACAAGAAATACCGAAGGAACTAACTTGAAC
>JH153270.1:40745-50996 GCA_000226015.1 Mnemiopsis leidyi
AATACCGAAGGAACTAACTTGAACACAAGAAATACCGAAGGAACTAACTTGACACAACAAATACCGAAGGAACTAACTTGAACACAACAAATACCGAAGGAACTAACTTGAACTACAACAAATACCGAAGGAACTAACTTGAACACTAACAAATACCGAAGGAACTAACTTGAACACAAGAAATACCGAAGGAACTAACTTGAACACAAGAAATACCGAAGGAACTAACTTGAACACAAGAAATACCGAAGGAACTAACTTGAACTTAGCGAGACCGACCACGGTGAGGAAGAGACAGACGATAGAAACAACACCTCCTACTATAGTGATAGTTTGTAGAGCCGTCACGTGCACTCCTATAACTTCAACGTTCCCTACGTTCTGAGGGGAGGAGGGTTTGTTGTTTTAGTATGGCATTTATTACCATTTATCTTAGGTATTTCTGGGGAAGAAAAACATGATTCAAGTGTCATTTTACAAAGATCGGCCGAGAAGAAACTAGGTACGAACAATCAATTTCTAGCAACTCTATCATGTAGTATATACGGTTTGTGGCTCCTCCACGAAATTCCTTTCTTTATTTAAGTGTTTTAGTATCAACTCATTAAAATCGACGTTTATGGACTGGCCGCCTCCTACAAACTGTTATTTCACCCCAGAAGTCAGAAGTCAAAAACTTCCGGTTATTCAAATACAATGAGGATATTATTGGTCAAACTGACAAACAGAAATATCAAAATTTCAATTCTTGCCCGCAGTTTTGAACTTACCATAAGTACAGCGAAGTTGGTGAGATGGTTGGTCTTGCAGGTAACCCGGTTGTTCTCCAGGTCTATCTCCGTCTTGACTCCCCGGTTGGACCACCAGCTGGTTGAGACGTTCCAGTACACACAGGACGCAGACGGGTTAAACTTCACTGTCTGTAGAAAGTTTTGTTAGAGTTTTGTTAGAGTTTTGTTAGAGTTTTGTTAGAGTTTTGTTAGAGTTTTGTTAGAGCTTTGTAAGAGTTTTTATATAGTTTTGTTAGAGTTTTGTGAGAGTTTTGTTAGAGTTTTGTTAGAGCTTTATTAGAGTTTTGTTAGAGTTGTCTCCAATTTTCATCTTTCTAAAGAGATAATCACTTACTTATGTTGATTTGAGGAAAGTTACGAAGGTTTGCTTAATTTTCTTGCTGAGTTTCATGATAAAGTGAGAAAAACAAAGCTTTCTTGAAATCACTTTCGATATGCCACACTGTTTTCACATTAACGGCCTTAAGAAATTATTTGTAATTGCATTCAAACTGTTGAAATGGTTCAAAACTGAAGTAGATTTGTCCATAACCAGCGCGCGTGAAGCAGTACAACAACTGGACTCGGACCTGGACTCGGACAGCTATACTCCCGGAGTACCTCTATCCGGAGATTTATGACGTACAATCGCAAGAACAAACCTCCCATCCCCTGCTCGGCTTCTGCTGCCTACTTACCTAGTAGCTAGCAATCCCCGAAAACCACCAGAACTTGAACCCAGCCTTCATTCACACAGCTGATGAGGAAGTCACGGAACTCTGTAAAACGGAAAGCCGCTGATCAACCTCAAAACCTCTTTCTTTCACCCAGAACTTGATCTCAAAACATCACAGCAGACATCAACCGACCCAGTCGGACCTAACTATAATCCTTCCGATCATTAATCATTAGACAATCATACTTTTATCTCGATATTCAGTGTCTATCGGAATTCGGAAAGTTGCTGATCAACCTTGCTTTCACCCAGAACCTGGTCTTGAAGCACGACAGCAGACATATACCGACAGTGAAGAAAATCACACTATCGGAAATCGGAATCTAACGCAATCCAAACAGTGCCACATTAACATTCTGGCGATTGCAAGTTAATATTTTGATCATATTTTACTATATAGTGGGCAAAATGCAGTGACAGCATATGACCTGCCACTATCAAATGCTTGTCGTGATTAAGATTTGTCACTTTTTACAAGGCGTAATTTTTAGTTTTCTAAACAGATAAGAACGTCGTTTTCCCTTCCTTTAGAGATATATCGTCTTATCATGTACATCACACTAAGGTCTTTAGTCAGCTATTGATACGTTAACGAGGTTGAGGAGAAATCCCCACCCTTGCTTTCATTCTTTTATTCGCTCGCCAACTTTATCAATGTCCACTTGTTTAGAACCTTATTGTTTCTTTGTTTAACAGTTTAACTTTAACAATTCAAACAATAAACAACTTCAAGGTTTGCCACTCAGAGAACATGTCACATAGTTTCACCTGAAACAACAGCTCAAAAACCTTATTACTTGTGGTTTCATTTTAGAATGTTTGCAAACATGCTTAAATGAACCGATTCAGTAAAGTCGACAATCGACTAATCATCTGCTTCTTTTGAAGACTTTTTTCTGTTATTTTGGCTGATTGGCCTTTCAGATCAGTTTGATTGTGATGCGGCCATCAGGATTTGTTTGCTTTGCTTTTCTTCCTAGTTTATATCAGCCTGTATAATATAATCATGTCTCATGATGTCTCGTAATGTCTCATGATATGATACATATTGCCAGGTTATAGGTTGCCAGGTAACAGGTTGCCAGGTTACAGGTTACCAGGAGGGTTACCACGGTTATAGGTTACCAGGTTACAGGTTGCCAGGTTTCAGGTTGCCAGGTTACAGGTCGCTAGGTGACATTGCTCACTTCTTCACTTTTCAGACGATAATATCACGAAGTCTCACTGTACGAGTCTAAAAGAAATTAAATTCAGCAAAATTATATTATTTTAAGGAGTAACTTGTTTGGACTAGGATCATCAGTCATTCGCCTTGCGTGATCACGAATTAGATCAATACAGATATCCTCTTCAAATATATTTTGTGATACAGTGATACAGTGATACAGTTATACAGTGATCCAACAACAAAATACAATTTTCGGAGCTAAAACTTACGTGTGTCCTGATCAGATTACCTCCACTTAGCCTGATTTAGTGATTTGTTTACGTTAGAAAGATGAGTGACCGCCTCGGCTTTTTATAACTTGCTCTATACATGTCTGCTTCTTTAGTTCTTTGATTCTTTTTTCTCCTTAGCTAGCTTTACCCCCAATATTAGATTACAACGCTGCACTTTTTTTTGCTTACTCAAGAATTATTGAACAATAGATAGCTACTGTGATGGTGTACTGTTCAGTTTAAACGTTAACATCTTCTAGAACTTTAACAAGCTTTGTACGACATAAAGCAAACGTAAACATCTTTCTAGAAACCTTAACCAAACGTTAACATCTTCTAGAACTTTAACCAAACGTTAACAACTTCTAGAAAACGTAACCAAACGTTAACAACTTCTAGATAACTTAACAAGACGTTAACATCTTCTAGAAACCTTAACCAAATATTAGAAATGCTCGGTTCAACTTCGTATTTTTATTCTATAATGTTGTTCCGTGGATTATGAAGTTTGCGTTGTCTTGATCGCTGTTTTTGTTTGTATTTTGCAGAACTTAGTTGAAGTAGGTGTATTTTCGTTTTGCAGGCATACAAAGAAAACATCTCTCCTTGAACTCATAAATACCAAGTTCTCTAGCTAATGACTTAGACTTATTGACTTCCAAACGGGAAGATAGCGCTCGATTAACAAGATAATTCATTATATGAGAAAGTCTGTATGAAACTCTCATCTATGATTTTACCCGAGATTTGACATTTGATGCATTTTGATCTTAAACCTTTAACGTCCTTTAGACCATCAAAATGCACTGAATATAAATAGCTACCAGATTTTACGGCTTGATATTCCATTTCACAGTCCAGCCATGACAAGTTCTGATGATCCTAAGAAAACATCGTATCCAACCTACCCTGAAGAAAGTGCCAACTTTTTCAGTCGCATGATCTTCTGGTGGATCCAGGATATTTTGGTCAAGGGTTCTAAATCTCCGCTCCAAGAATCTGATGTTTTTGGTTGTCCAACTGAGCTGGAATCCAAAACTGTGACTAACAGAGCGCATTATTACTGGGCAAAAGATAAGAGAAAGAAAAAGCCATCTTTAGCTCGAGCGTTAGTCAAAGCTAACCTCAGGATCTTGATAAAGATCTTGATACAGTGCGTGATTGAGAGTATCTTTCTCCTAGCACCGACAGTTCTGGTTCCAAAAGTGTCCTCATACTTCGACTCTAACTCAACGATTACTCAACGCGAAGCCCTTATCTACGGCTGCGTATTGTTTGCGATGAATGCGGGATATGTGGCTGTAAGGAATGCGCTTTACTGGAACTTAGATTGCTTGGGACCGACAATGAGGACACAAGCTTCTACTCTTGTCTTCAATAAGGTGAAGTCTTATAAGTTCTGCTCTTTTGTTTTTTTGTTTTTTTTTTGTTTTTTTTGTTTTTTTGTTTTTTTTGTTTTTTGTTTTTTCTTTGTTTTTTTTTTCTCTTTTGTTATAAGTCTTTTATTAAAATCCATATTTAGATACTGGAAGGCTTTGGAGTTCCAGAAGCAGTTTACCATATGTCCATCACAAACAATCTTTAATAACTGTATGATTAGTTTTTAGTGTTGACATAGTTTGAAACTTTTTGACAGGAATTTCTCACATATGCCGTTGCTGAATTTGACTAGTTTTTAATGCTCAAAAAACCGATCTAAAAAGCAAATTATGATGCTTGGTGGTCAAACCTTCCATGGTCTCCGCCTTACATTCTCTATTATAAGTTTCAGTACGTGATCAAACATTCGCCTAATTGTGAGTCCAAAATTAATAAGAATGAAGAGGATTTTGGATCTACAGTTAAGACGCTCACAAATTTTTCCCACCTTAGTCCCACCATGAAGAAATGGTAAATGGGAAAATACACTAACCCAATAAAAAGGGATAGTCTCAGACTCTCAGATCAGCTACCTTTCTCGGTCTACTGAAATATCTTGAAACTTTAAATTGTCATTATGTTAATATACTAAGACTCATAGAGTCGAAAGTATAAAACTTTCATTTAGGTTGTATGCCGAAGATCAAACTATGTTAATTATGGTGAACTTCATTTCTTGAATCTCACGAAAAGCAAGCTTTCCCTAAAAAGTTTGCTTTCCTGAATTCCTTTTATCTCTATGCTTGGTTTGTACTTTGCAAATATGTAAATGAACAATTTAAATCATATTTACCACATTTTATACAGTCCGGAACGTGAGACCAATACCCGCTATTCTGACACGTGATCTCCTTCCCTCCCTTAACCACATAATGTTTAGAATTCAAACACATGACCGTGACCACTGTGCCTTCCTTGGCGATTTCTTTCGGCTCCGGATAAACTTTGAACTTCATGTTCATCAGTAATTCTATCGTTTGGCATCGTCCTTCTGAGAAAATACAGGGTTTTAGACCATATGCGCAAACACAAATACATATATAATGTATTTGTGAACCGGGTGCAAATTTTATTAGTTTTTTCTCATTTCCAATTTGTTGAATGCTCAACCACAAGAAAGTATTATAGCAGTGAGCCTCAATGACCCGATAACATAACGTTAAAGCTACTCACCACATGATGTTTTGTTGTAGTTGGGTTCCTGGAAGTTACTTACCACATGATGTTTTGTTGTAGTTGGGTTCCTGGAACTCTCCGCAGCGTTGACAGAAACCTTCAAGATCTGGTTTGTATGTCCCCTCCGGACAGGGGTCTGGGGACATACAGGTTTTAAGGACATCTCTATTTCCTATATCCGAACTTATGAGTTATATCTAGGTATACTGTATAGCTTAGTAAGTTAACTGATAAGTAAAGTCATATATTAAGTCATGTATTTGGTCGTATATGAAGTCATAAAGCCTCCTTGTTTAACATTTCTCTGTTCTCATATGATAAAGATCTTGATGTCACAACCATTAAATTATTTACCACAGCTAGATTTATCGGGAGTAGTTTCTTTTCCCGCGAGACAATATTCACAGGAAATAGCACCTGTCTCAACAGATCTGAACTTTCCATCTTCGCAAGGTTCTGATAGAGAGAGTTAGCTTTTAAGTTTATAACTTTTTATATTGAAGTGGTACACTATTTCTGTCGTACCATTGCTTTCAAATCGCCAATGTCAATTATCAGCAGATACAACCTTATTCATAAACATGAACCAGTAAAAATCCACACCGTTTTAGTTTGAACATTTATGTAAAAGTTAAGCGCCCCCCCCTCTAGCTGCTTACCACAACTGCCCCTATCAGCGCTAGCTTCAGTTCCCGAGTCACAAGAGATACAGTAGAAAGCTCCCGGGGTGGCATTAACGGTCCCTGCTTGACAGCTCCTGCACGTGCTGTTGTGCGGTACTCTGTAACTTCCCGCCCCACACGGCTCTGCGGGATGTTAAAGATAAAGAAGTTGCATGAAGTTTGAAGACAAAGTTACGTTCAAGGAATGGGGTCTTGTTATCACGTAATAGCATCACTCGATCGTTCCTAACTTTTTATTGGACAATCGCTGTCACATGATATTAAAACTGTGTAACCCTTACCCCAAAAATACCTTTCTCTAGAGCTAGGGAGGTTGCTACAGCTGTACAAAATATTCTATCTTTATTTCCGTGTGATAACATATCACTTAATAAGTTGGGAGGTTTTCAAACGATTACGATTGATTACAGAATTAGAATTAAAAAGGGTATTGAGCATTTTTCCAAGGGGTTGAGTTCGTTAACAGAACAGCGTTTATGCTAATGTGATCAACCAGAAAGGACTAACAGTAATGATGCTATTTACTCATTTACCAGAGTACTTCCTGTAGAAATCCGTTGCACTGTCATGAACCTTGAATTCAATCTTCGCTACTCCCCTACCCCACTGCTCCATCCAGGTTGAAGAATCGCAAGTATCTCCCGCCACTGTAAACTTCGTCAACTCTTCTCCATTGCAATGAATTGTTATCGTCACTATCCGAACTATATTTCTAGTCAGGGAGACCCTCCATATTCTTCTTGTTGTGGGTGATGGACAGTCGGGTAGGTCTCTGACAAGTCCCATGCATCCTCCAGCGACATAATACTGCAAGGGACTGTTAAAGTAAATGTTAAAGCTTCCTGCTTCCTCATTAGTGTCCGTCCAGAACTGCAAGTTTAGTTGATCTTTACTTGCCACCGAGCTGTTTGTCCACAACTCGAGGGGAGTTGTCTCCAGGGCAAAATCTATTGTCTGACCTTTCTTCAGTTTCTTCCAATCTGTTAGATCGTGACTGTGAGAGCTAACATATATGTATCAGAGAGTTTTAATACTTTAAACACTACTATTATACAAATAATTTGAGGATACTCTGTATCACTCGATGACGAGTACAAGTCTTTTATAGATGGGTTTGTGCATTGCAAGAGGAGCTAACTAACGTTACCCACCTCCTTGTACTGTATATTGTGATCATCATGAGTTTACTCAAAGTTATGTGTATCACTCGCTTCACTCAGAAAATATATATATCAGTGTATCTAAGTTATGTGTATCACTCGCTTCACTCAGAAAATATATATATCAGTGTATCTAAGTTATGTGTATCACTCGCTTCACTCAGAAAATATATATATCAGTGTATCTAAGTTATGATAAATCTGATTTCTGAAGGATAATTTCACAAACAAATTTTTCCCTTTTCCCGATAGGTATCTAGTGATTAGGACTTAGTTTTCCATTGGATATTGTGATTTACCAGGGGTAAATATAATATATATAACCATTTATTGGCAAAAAACATGATATCGAGCAGGTTAAAAACTTGTAATCTCCATTTTAATCCTCTTAACTTGGAGATAAAAAAGATAATTTAAAATATGTAAACCCACCGGAGTAACTTCTGAAGGCAACAGAAGCTGAGTCATCTAAAGCGAACTGAATCTGGACCACCCTCCTGGCCCACACCACCTCCCACCCCCTGCTACACACCGAGCTGGACATCAGGACGTTCAACACTTCTGTATCGTTGCAGTGAACTACAACCCTCACACCCGATGTCCGGATCAGATCTACCCGCCATACGTTGTACCTTGCTTCCTGGATCCTGGATGGGAATACACTCCAGTCTGGAGTGCACCTGTGCAGATAGTACTCGGAGGAGCGGGATACGAGACCTATAGAGCCTGCAGATGCGCCACCTTCCCCGTACAAGACAACACTCACAATACCGTCTAGGCTACTGTTCGTCTTGATCTCGAGAGGTCCTAACTCGAAGTCGAAATCGAGCATCTCACCGCGTCGAACTGTTTCCCAATCTTTTGTGATTAGAAAGTTTAGAATCTAGGAATTCATTACGAGATCTCGAAATGAAACACAGACTTACATGAATGCGAATATTAATAGAGAATTTCTATGTTTTTGTTACTTTTAAGCAGTTAGTCTTCATTTGAAATTAGCAAGAAAATATGTTAAATCAATATAGCTTACTTTGCGAATCCTCTACACGCGATTCCACATCAACAAAGAAAAATAGGAGGATTATAATCATCCTGCGCCGGTTTTTGTTAAAGATAGATTAAGTTACAAAGGAGATGGCAGATTGTAATCGCCAAATGTGACTGTGGCTCGAATGTGCAAGCTGCAACATGTTACTGAAAGATCAGAGCAAAAAATATCTAATAAAAATATAGTACTCGAATGTCAAGAATTCGAATCTTCGAGAGGCATGCCTTATCTCCAAGCAATAAATCACATCTGCAGGTCTGGCATCTTCTCTTTATACTAATAATCTAGGTAATCAGCATCAAGCAAGACATGATGACCTGGTACCCCTACTCCCTAGTAAGATAATATAAAAGTGCAGACTCGTTACCATGACAGTGCAGACTCGTTTCTATGCAAATAAGACCTTCCTGAATTAACTATACCTTTTGTGAAGGAGGGTAAAGGGTTTTAGGAGAACATAAAGGAAGGAAACGTTGGTTGTATCTTATACAACCTGGATTTTGTTAATGTGGAGCAGTCAATGCAAATAAGACCTGACATCCTGACTGCACTTACCTTGTTAGCGATTGTCATTTTACCCAAGCTTCTTGTCAGTTTGGTGAATAAAGATGACCCTTTCATTATAAGGGTTGGGTAACAAGGGCAGGGCAAGGGGACTCTTATAGGTCCTTCCTCCTGTGGAAATTAAGTCTTTAATTAACATAGCGAGGCGATTACTCCTCATCTAGACTAAAGTTCGGAACCTTTAAAGGAACCTTCTTTAGAGTCAAAGGTGTCTCGAATCATATGAGTATTTGATAAAAAGATTGAATAGTTTTAACTCATAGCTTATGATAGCTCTATTTGAAATACTAAACCCTAATTTTGTTCACAAAAAGGACTTGAAATCTTCGTGAATTACATTTGTAAAGCCGAGAAAATAAGAGCTATGTCGGTAAATCAAACTTCGTTAGAATAGGTAAAGATGTCGGTCCGAGTCACGTTTCAGAAT
Organism: Mnemiopsis leidyi; assembly: GCA_000226015.1. Classification (NCBI taxonomy): domain Eukaryota; kingdom Metazoa; phylum Ctenophora; class Tentaculata; order Lobata; family Bolinopsidae; genus Mnemiopsis; species Mnemiopsis leidyi. The sequence continues at coordinate 50,169 of JH153270.1, forward strand.
TAGTTGGTATAGATAGCTTTGTGGGTAGATCTGGATTCTGGAAGGCATGATATAGGACAAAGTTTTAAAAATAAATGTTCGGGTGTGCCACGAGACAATTAGAGTGTGTAGTAATGCTCGATTCACATCATAACTTGCCACTACTACTATATACATACATGAGACGGTAAACAGTAGTATCCATGACCAATGAACTCTGTTGCGTACTGCTATGCTCTACCTTACCGTTAGGTCAAACATAGCTCATCAAAACACTAACGACAAAACTCAAAATAACCAACTTCGGTCAACTTCGTTCTTCGGACATTTGCGGTGTATGAACTTTCATGGTATGATTGATTAAAGTTCAGACTTTTACAACTTCAGGCGTGTGTCATAAACAAAACTAACACTTTCAGGCATGCATCATAACCCGGCTAGAAAAAAACGCGGCGTTTTTAAAAAAACGCCGGCGTTTTTATTAAAAACGCCGCGCTTTTGTCGAGTTAACGCGGCGTTTTTTAAAAAACTCGACGTTTCCTCACGATTGGACTCCATTTTCGCAAGCGCACGCACAAAAACCCACGATTTCTCCGCGCGCGTTTATTGAAGTTGCGGAAACATCGAGTTTCTTGAAAAATACCGCACGTTTTTTGAAAAACGCCGTGTTAACTCGGCAAAAGCGCGGCGTTTTTGATAAAAACGCCGGCGTTAACACCGGCGTTTTTTTAAAAAACGCCGCGTTTTTTTCTAGCCGGGAAACAAACCTAACACTTTCAGGCATGCATCATAAACAAACCTAACACTTTCAGGCATGCATCATAAACAAAACTACACTTTCAGGCGTGC
>JH153273.1:2825-15874 GCA_000226015.1 Mnemiopsis leidyi
CGGTTGCTAGTGGCATCGACGATCGTTCCTTGTGGCTTTAAAGTCTCGCCTTCCTTGTATAGTGAGCAACATTGCCTTTACTGGTTTCTTTTTTATTTTCTCTTGTGTGTTTACGTCCCGAGACACACATGTGTCGTTTTTGTGTCTCGCCTTTTGTGTCTCCACCGAAATACCTTGCTACTGGAACAGCAAGGAATAATCAAGGAAGCTGTCTTGTCAAAGCTGAAAGGAAGCAGATGAGAATGAAGAAATCACATCATTCCAACGGTGATATTTGTACACAGCACATCACTAACGTGAACCCCGATGAAGGGAATTCATTCCCCTCAACTTTAATGAGACACAACTTATGTTCGGTCCCTTGAAAGCCGTACATTTAACCCCTACGAGTTGTCACAGAATTTTTCAAAGTGCAAGCTGGATGTCTTGGGTCTCCCAGAACGCACAAACTAGGCATGGGCGAGGAAATGCTGGAAAATAAGTCACTTTTTATCAAGTCGGGTCGTTTGATAGGTATAGGAGACAGGGGGTGGGACTGTTAATGTTATTATCGAAGGCTATTAAGAACTCGCTCTAATCGTACAGCCCTTTATCAGATATATTCAAGCAGCTATTATTACAAAGTCGACACATCAATCTCTATGTTGTGGTAGCCTATGGCCCACTGGGAATGCGGATGTTAGAGTCAAGGAGAGACTCAGGCTATCGAGAATCTCCTTGATCACTCGAGGTTGGAAGAGTACCGCTTTGCTCTTAAAAATCGTTTAAGCAGCTTATACCGGTTGAGGATAATTTTGATGCAGAATTGGAGCAGATTAGGGAGGGTATTAAGGATTTCTGAGAGAACGCCCTAGGAAACAACAACACCTGTCACAGGAGACTAAAGATCTCATTGCTGAACGGATTAAGATTAAACAGAGATGCCCCAGTGAATAAGCTACATGTAGGTCTTTGGCAGATTGGGAGTAAAGACCAGACATCGACGATATATTGAACAGCTCCTTCTATTCTCTAAATCTATATAAAGATCTATTGTGAACTCCGCATTAAAAACCGTCGCCCTGAAACAGACGTCGAGCTACCAGTTTTACTTTTGTCCATGTTTTATTGCGCTGTGCTGACTCGACCTCTCGATGAATAAGCTATTGCATATTTAAATATTTTGGTTCTAAATTTATGGTAAATAGGTCCTCTTTGAGCCTTTTCACGATTTCATTCGTCTCTTGACTGAGAAATGGAACACAACCTCTGATAGTCTGATCCGTTATATAAGAGTTTTAACAAATCACTGAGCAGGAGTATAATGCTTATAGTATTACCAAAAATCGACCACCTACCCAATCGCATCCTTCAAAGAATGAAATTGATTAAAATCCAATATGTCAATTGAGATCAGAGATATCACATTCATATACTTAAGTGTAGTTCATGTTGCTTATATCTTTAGTCAGGTGAGACACATGATTTAATTGTACGCTGTCACGCTCACACTTGATGTCAAAGAAGAAGATATAATCCTTTAAAACCACGGTATGCATACGTTTACAGCTATAGCTTTATACGTGCACCCTTTGATTTGAATCGGCTCCACGATTATCCATCAAAATTTAGGTTGCTTGTAGTTGCTAAATTATTTCTTGAAGTTTATTCTAGCGTGTACCTTCTTTGTGATCCAACATAAAAAATCAATAGCAGAAATTAGCGTTTTCTAAGCATAAATATGCAAAATCACAATGTATAGATGCAGCACAGCCTGCTGACTAGTAAGAATCACTCGACTGACCGGCAGCTCATGGAGATGTTTCAGTTTCACAAGCATTCGCCATTCTCTTTCTATTATAGGTGAACATCGAAAGTCTGATTCCTTTATTCCATTAGCAGCATGACATCGAGTCACGATGTTCAGACTAATTACCGAAATTTCTACTGTCTGTTTGTAAAAACTAAAAAATGAGTTTAGTAAGTGTAACCAAAATTAACACTCCACAGTATAGTATTCCTTCAATATTTAGACACCTATTGAGTTTCATGTATAAGAGTATGTCCTAGTTGTGATCGGCAAAAAGTCATTGGCGTTGTCTACCTACTGAAGTTAACGTGTTAACTTTCTCTAATGATCTTTAATGGTCTTGTTTGTTTACCTCGCGCAATACTATAACTGATGACCTTGTAACTGATCCTTAAAACTTAGTATGAGTTTAGCTTTGTCTGTTGCTGTAGCTGTTTGTTGGGGATCAGACAAGTTAGAAATTTCGTTTTGTTGTCGTGTATAATTATAGGATTTATATATAATTATCCTCAACAAACAATGTTCAGCAGAAATCAGCCATGTTGTTATTAATTGTTTGTTTATCAAGATTAAAATGGATTAATATAATAAATACCAATAACCAAGATGCTTTTACCTTTTCAAAATATTTTCAACAGTGGTATGCGAACATATGCATTCAGTGCAGGTTGGAAGTTTGATCGTTTTTGTCTGTTGTATTCCCCACGGGTGGCATTTGGATGGTAAGGTATCATTTGGCCCCCCAAGACTTTCAACAACTTCTATTACCCGATTGCTACTAAGCTATCTGACACTTGCCAAATTTTCAAAATAAACTCTTTCTCTAACATTGTAGCAAATACCCCTCACACATTCGTATGATTTCTCCTAACGTGGACAGTTCAAGACATATCTGCTATTCTGAACCATGGTCTGAAGATTAAAAGCTTTCAGTGGAATTTTTCGTCTCTGTATAGAAGCTAGGAGATTGCTAGAATTGCTCAGGGGCCAATGCAATTGTCATTTGCCCCCCCCCCCCATATTTTCAACAAATTCCATGAGAAATTGCTTCTTAGTTATCTGAGATCTGCCAAATTTTAAAATTTTTCGCCTGCATCGGGCTAACAATGCTTATTTTATTAGTCCTTTTTCAAGCAAACTTCACACAACCAGTGCTACCATAATAAAGTATATTGCAGTGATTGTAGTGGTGTGAAAACGTGCCATACTATCACTTTTACATTGTCACATTAATTCAAAAATTATACCTACCTTATTTATTTTGAAGAATTTGCCAAGGTTTTATTGAAAACTATTAAAGATTTGATTGCAGGCTAGGAGTTATTTGTAGGACTTAAGCTAAAATTTGGAATACCTACCTAGCACAGTGTCACTTTTAAAACTCTTATAACAACCAAGCTTTATTGCCAAAATTGTTCAAAATCAACTTAAATGCCCGATTTTCCAGACATTTTTGCGGTCCTGAGTTGTGCATTTCTTGTAGGTTGATAACCTATACTGTAACCTACGGCATCACGATCGCTCTCACGCATTTCTGGCGCGCATCGCCCATAAATGCATTTCGTTCTAGGGGGACCGAGTGTTGCACTCCTAGGTCTGGAGCGTGGTTGGAGTTGTTACTCTGTTAGTGTTGTGTTGGATGTGGAGTTGGCGTTGTGTGTGATGATAGTTTTGTTGCGCATGGCAGAAGCGTGCTTTCAGTTGGAGTACATCTTGTCTGATGTAGGAGTATGCTGGGTATTTTAACATGAAGTGCGGCGGAGGATTTTTAAAGGTATGTTTTGAGTTATTCTTTATTCATTATTATTTTATTTTCTCGTTTTTTTCTCTGATGGTCGGTTTCGCAAGTCTGTGCAGCGTTAAATGACTTTAATTGTGAGCTTGATGAATCTTTCCTATCAGGTTGAAATTAACGATTTTGATTTTATTATTTATAACTTATTCCTCTATATAAGTCGCGAGGAAAGTGCTTTCTCCGACCATTTATTCTTAATTCCTGTTTAATTCCTGTAATCCTGTTTAATTCCTGTTGAATTTCATGGAAGCTTCAGAGTGAGAAACATTGTCTTTTGGTACGCACCTTCAGTAGATTACTTGCCAGATTTTGTTGCGGCACACAGTCTCTCACTCTGTTTAGGCCTTAGGGGTTATCCGCTCATTTATTCGAGATGACATCAAGTTTGGAGTTGAAGATTGTATCGTGCATTAGATCGTGCTCTAAATATCTGTTGGTGTTATAATATTCTAATACGATCATTAGTTATATGGGCAGTATGCAATTTCTACATGACAACATTTCGTTAGAGAATCGTAATGCTATATATAAGTAATACTTATATATAGCATTACGATTATTAAGTATCTAATGTCCTGTTAATGAAGCGACGATTAGGGTATTGGTATTATTGTCTTAAATTTTGAAGACCATTGTTGATAGAAGTAGAACCGCATGAAACATAGTAAACTCTAGTATGTCCAAATTATTTCGTCTCATCAGTCTTATAATTTCCTTTTGAACTTAGATTATTACATTGCTGTTGTACTAGAACTGAAGACTCTATCAAAAGTCAAGTGCAACACTGTAACGCTCATTGATTTTTTCAACTTTTTCTTTCAAACTTCTATCAGGATGACGCTAATGGCAATCAGATGTTTGGTGTGTATCTGGTGTTTGTACACGCAACCGGGGTTTTCTCAGCACTCAGGTAAGATCGAATTAATTAATTGAAACCTGAAAAAATGTCATATGATTGGGAGCAATGCATAATTCGCCCCGCCCCCAAATTTCAGGTAAAACACTACTCCAGCTCAGGCCTCAGCGAGGCATCAAATAAAATATTTTTTTATGGCAAATTTCTTGAGGATAATTACAATTTACAGGTGACGAAGAAGATTTTAAACTTCTCAAGTTCGACACCGCAATTCAAAGCAGCACAGAATGGGGTGGTGGACCATTGAGGGCCATTGACGGAAATATTGATGGGAAATGGGACTCCGAGTAAGTCGAACATTGGATTAGGGTGGTGGCAACCACCCCCTGAAAAGACAGAAAAGGCAATTTTTAAACCTCGAGACTATTCTCAATCGATTTCTCGTCCAAAATTAGCCCGGTTGCCATCCCCATACATGACAATATGAATTGTGTGCCTCTAAGGCCTCTAAGGCCTTGTAGGTTGATAACCTACTGTCGCGGCCATCACGCGCTGTCACGCATTTCTGGCCTGGCGAAGAAATTCTAGACGCGCATCGCCCGTTGACTAAGGCCCTAAAAAGGCCCAAAAAAGCCTACAAATGGGGGAATAGTTGGAGTCCGCAAACGAAAAGAGATAAAGTCATGAAAGTTTCAGGTATTGTAGATTTCACCGGGTTCTGTGGCTTAGGCTATGTGAAAAGTTGATCTGAAGGCGAATCCGATGTTCACAATCCCGAAGCTCGAAATTCGAATCCCTAATTTAGACTCCATATATGGCCCTTGTTGACCCCCTTATCAGCTCAAAAATAAAAAAAATTCAACTTTGAGGTAAAAGAAAAGATAAACCAGTATTTTCACATAAAATTTGACAAGGAATCCGAATTTGATAGTTATGAAGCCGAAAAAATATCACGTGAACCCATTAGTGACCCCTTATTCCTGAGCTTAAAGAAAAGACGTGAAACTGAAATTACAAGGAATCTGATTCTGAAAACAACGTGTCTTTTCTGGCTGGAGGCACGCTTTGCGTTTTTCGACTGATATATACTAAATAAATGTCGGTCTTTATACTGTGAGAGTGAAATATCAATAGATGTCAGAAGTCTTGGGTTGGCGTGATGATCTTTTATGTCCTGTGATGGCCTTTTATTTTTTATTATCGGCTTTTTTATTTTCCTTTTCAGTCCTCTTTGCATGCCGTTCATCGACGACTGAAAAACGTGGTATAAAGGTGTAGTGATATACTGGTAATGGTATGTTAGAAATACTAATAGGGCGAGTTTGCCGCTGCGAAATGATAGATTTGAATTATTGAAAACAGAGGGATCTTCATCCGTATATTTCTAGATCCTGTACACATTCTGCTTATGTCGCCAACAGTTGGTGGAAAGGAACTCTGCAAGAAAACTCAGCCGTACAGAAGATAGTTATTTACAACAGAGTCGATTGTTGCTCGGATAGAATAAACGGAGTCAGGGTTTGTTCAATATGGATTGCCTTAACAAGTTTACCAATATTTGATTGGATGTGCATTATCGGCCCTTTTGTTAGCCGAGCTTAATTTGGTGTTCTAGATTTGCAGGGTGCTATATAGCCATGATGATTCCTTATGCGCCTAAGTCAGAGGGCCGATAAGGTACTTCAACTTCAATATAATATTACTGATACTATTGACGAAAGCTAATTTATAGCCAGTCAACAACAATCCGCTTTTGACTTTTTTAACGTTTTGATCATTTCAGGCGTACGTAGGAAAAGTTTTTTGCGGGCAACTATCTTATCAAGCTGGAAAAAGTGTGTACGATATAACTTGTGCGGATGGTGTTGTTGGGAAGACTGTTACAATCCAAGGCGGATACATTTTGACATTGTGCGAGGTACAAGTCTGGGGAACAACTTTTAATAACGGTAAATATACCATCAGTCAACACATCCAATCTATACATTAAGTAGCACTAGCAGTATAAAAAGAATTTCGCCCGCTTAGTTAGGTCTCAGGCGGACGCTAGATTTCCATCTCTCAAATTCTAAAGAAGCTTCTTCGATTTGCCCTTTGCTAGTGCTAGACGAATAGAATTTGAGCAGCAGATATGTTGTAAAAATAAATTCTGCCGCAAAGACTGCTGATGGAAAACCATGGAAGCTACAGTGAAAATATTGGCCGTGAAACTAAAACATTTTTATTGCAACTTTGAACTTGTCTGATGATAATGGCTGCTGTTGATTTATACCAGTTTTCGGTTTTGAAAACTTAAAACCGGCCGTAAGCATTAAAATTGAACCTCGAAATGACATAATACTTCGGATTAATACTCTGATAGTGATACGTACGCCGCGCAACGGTGATAAACTCACAAATATATATTCAACGTAGAATAACTTTGCGAAGGCAATTTGGGACGTCGACATGGTAACGGTGGCGCGCACTGCACTATGTGTAAAATTGCTTTTTGACACTGGACAGCGGACACCGCCATCTACCTACCTACCCACCTACCACGGACCACCTACCAATCTACTTTACTTTTTTGCCTTCGGCAAAAAAGTATTAGAGATGGAAAAAAATTTCTATCAGGAAATTTTGAGATGAGGCACAGGCAAAGTGCCGAAAGCATAGCACAGATTTCATTACCTTGAATTTCGAGATAAATTGACGTTATAACGATTTTAAAGCCACGGTAATTGTAGCCTGTGGTAGCAACTCAGCAGATAGTCGTATGAAGAAATCATATGTGCAGTGAATCGCTGCCTGTGATTGTGCCGACAGTATGTGCAAGACAGTGCAACCTGGATTCACATGTATGAAAGATAAAGAATTTTTCAGTCAAGCCATTAATCTTAATCGATCCATTAATTATGGCAGGTAGTTTGACTAAAACCAAACTTAATCAATAAAGGAAATAGCATTTCCATATCAGACAGACATAGTTAATTAAGATATATGACAGTTATCGATAATCGACAAGTGCATCTTCGCTTTTTGATCGCAAATAACACTTGCAGAAAATTCAGACTTAGAGTTCAAGGTTGAGAACCTTGGATGTTGGATAGATTCTGGAAGTCGTGTCATGCCTAGTCTGGAAGATCAACATGTTGCTCTTACTGACTATTACAAAACGAGGAACGAAGCCTATGAGAAATGCTTAAGAGCAGCTATCGATTTTGGTAAAGTTAAATTTGTCTTTTTTACAGCCTATAGTCCTACTCATTTACTTATCTGAGTATAGTTTAAATTTAAGGAAATCAAATTGTTGACCGTTTTAAAATCAATCCACAGTGACCACGCACACCAACTAAAAAAATATACTACGATTTCTCCAGGACTACCTTTTTTCGGTTTACAAGACGGTGGGGAATGTTGGGCCACCACCTCCGAAACGTCCTACAAAACGTATGGACCTTCAACAAAGTGCTTAGCCGACGGGGAGGGTGGCCCTTGGGCACTCCAGGTCTACAAAGTCAACTTGACAGGTCAGTCTATCAAAACATTATGGAAAGAAATTCAAAAAAAAAAGTTGAACGATTATCAGCTATCTTGAAGTGTGTATTCGGCATTCGTTGTCGGAAGGAACATTACCATCGTACACTCAGTTAAACTTTTAGCTACTTCTAAGTGAATTGTTGACTTTTAAATATCAAAGATTAATTTCAATTCAGATCTTGCGGCGTTTAAAGTGCTAGATTTAGGGTGTTGGATGGATTCGAAGGACCGAGCGTTAACCACTTTGGAAGATAGTCACCCCGCTCTGATGGAGGACCATAAATCACGTGTTGAACCCTTCAATAAATGTCTGCGAGCAGCTATCGTCTTTGGTAATAAATCTTGTTTTAAATGTTTAACATGCTACTCAGTGATCATCTATTTCACTTATTATAAGTAAAATTTAATGACTAATAATGAAAATAATACAGTAAACCCTCGATTTACCGGGCCTCTCGGGGGAAAGGGTTGAGGCCCGGTAAATAGAGGGGCCCGGTAAATAGAATTTGACCAAAATATGGCCTAATTTTGGCCAAAATAGTAACTTAAGTTATTGACAGTTTTACATACACACTTCTGATCAAATTTGTTGATAAAAGTGCTCTTTGAGGGTATATCACGTGTGCCAGTGCCTGCTATTGAAAGCTCTTATCCCATGGCCTTGTCCGACTCCTAATTGATCTTACGTGTCGTGCCATCGGCGTATGCGATAACGTCATGCTGATACACGATCGTGTGCTGGACTGTTGTCAAGCATCCCGTGTATCTTTATTAGGGCAGTATAGCATGCTTTAATTGGGTACAGAAGAAGCCTTATAATGTAACGACCATGGGATAGCAAACTTTTACATGTGACACGCAAATAAAGGACGGGAAAAATTTTTGTGTGAAAGTATTAAAAAATTTCGGGGGAAAGGAAGGAGGCCCGGTAAATAGAGGCCCGGTAAATCGAGGGTTTGCTGTATTACAAATTATCTCGAATTCACTTCAAGTATATCTGTGATTGAAAGAGCCATTAGCCGTGATAATGGTTCATTTTCTGTTTGGATTCAGACAATTACTCAGCAAAGATATGAAAATAACATGCGCTTGACGCTTCAAACAATGATAACCTTATTCAGGTTACAAAGTCTTCAGTCTCCAATATGGAGGACAATGTTTTGCATTATCCTCCAGTGACTCCTACAATAAACACGGCCCTTCCAACAACTGCCTGGCGGACGGTGAGGGAGGTTACTGGGCTAATCATGTCTACAGCATCAACTCTATAGGTGAGTCTGTATATCACATGATTTAATCTTGTCTACAGCATCAACTCTATAGGTGAGTCAGTATATCACATAATTTAATCTTTTCTACAGCATCAACTCTATTATAATAGGTTAGTCTGTATATCACATGATTTAATCTTGTCTACAGCATCAACTCTATAATAGGTTAGTCGGTATATCACATGATTTAATCTTGTCTACAGCATCAACTCTATAGGTGAGTCTGTATCTTCAACTGTTAGTCTGTATGTCACATCAACTATATAGATAAGTCTGTATGTCACATCAACTATATAGATTAGTCTGTATGTCACATCAACTATATACTTATATAGATTAGTCTGTATGTCACATCAACTATATAGATTAGTCTGTATGTCACATCAACTATATAGATTAGTATGTATGTCACATCAACTGTATAGATTAGTCTGTATGTCACATCAACTGTATAGATTAGTCTGTAATATGTCACATCAACTATATAGATTAGTCTGTAATATGTCACATCAACTATATAGATTAGTCTGTATGTCACATCAACTATATAGATTAGTCTGTATGTCACATGATTTAATCACATCTACAGCATCAACTCAATAGGTTAGTTTGTATGTCACTCTATGGGTTAGTCTGTAAATCTTACGATTTTCTTACATTTTTTGAATTGCTTTAAGTGGTTCAGGATATGGTCCTGATGGTTAATATGGTGCATCTGCTACCCTTATGGTGATGGTGCAGATAGGTCCATCAGCCAGCTCTTATTATAGTATAACAGTTACGACTGCAACAAAAACCTAAATCCGACTGGTGACCAGTCACTGGTCATAAACCACGATGACTTCATAAAATTTCAACTCGTCAATACACACACAATTCAATCAACTTTATTTTAAATAAGCATACTTGACTTAAATTAACATGAACTTTTTTGTAGTAAACATAAAGAAAATTGTTCATTATTAGTAGCTATAAAATATACAAAAGCTCTTAGTCTCTTCAGCATATTAACAGTTCATTTAACATCTCCTTGTCAAGTTAATGCGACTGTCAAAAACATCTGGTCATCCAGGTTATCCTATTAACTAACCTTGTATTTCGTGACCCTCTGTTTTGTAGTAAAACTTTACAATATCATGGCTCTTCAGTAAAAGTCGGCGTTGTTTTTGTTGATCTAAATATAAGTTGCAAAAATACATGTCTGCGACACCTGCTACCATTGTGGTTCTCAGGCTTCCTGAGTTGGCTTTAATACGAATAATACCAGAATTAGAACTGCCAACCGACACAATTCGATCGGCTATATTATAACTTAGAATGTGAAAGACGGTCCAAATTCCTTCGACATACTGGATTTCGTTGCTGGATTTTTACATGATTTAGTGAGTCACGAACACTTAACTTAAAATAGATGTAGGTTTGTTATATTTGTTATTTACTTTTATAGAAGTCACTTAAATATGTTATTACAATATATATATACGATTGGTGTTCATTCAGATGTTAGCAATAGTTGCCGCCAGATGCTTAATGCCCTCATGACCGCCAATATTCGGTTCGTCTGATTAAGTCAGTTAGTCACATATTTCATGCGCCTAGTTTGTCAACATGGATTAATGTTCACTGCCCAAGCCACTAATGATCAGAGCCTGTGAGTTCTAGCACTCTATTGCGATGAGCTACGAGGCACGAGCAAATTCGAGAATTAGGAATGTTTTTTAATGTTTCCTTTTTGGTTTTTGGTATTTTCATACCTATTTTTCGCTCAACATTGGTTCAGCTGGTGATTCTCTTTACTACTTCACTTAAAACACGCTTATTAACAATTATAGCCCGTAAGGCCTTAGGCCATTAGGCCAAGTTTTGCTTTTTAGGGCTCGCTCAACGATTCGAATCGGGACTGTCAAGCGTCTACGATTACCAGGGAAGAATGAAAATTGCTATCAGCACTGTAATAGCCATTATAACCGGGCCGACCAGTCCAGGAATTTGGATACCGGGCCGAACACTGCTGGATATCTATTTAAGATTCGGTTAACCGGATTTTGTCGCATTCTAAGATATGTTCTCACTGCTCCATGGAGGAGGAAACCATGAATCACTTTATTGAGCAGTGTCCAATGTGGTTCAACAGGAGAGGACGATTGTTTAATTGCTACTATGCAAGTGTCTTTGAAATAGCCGACCGCTTTCCACTCAGGAAAATAGTCGGCTACATATGTTCCACGAATCGTTTCAACCAACACACTGATTGGCACAAACGACGATATGGAATAACCAGAGCTCAAAAATTTTAACTAAATTACATGACTGGGAAGAGCACAAGGCCGTCCCGGCCTTATCTCACAGTGGTGCTACCTCTTTTATGCGCCGCATCCCCCAACGAAGAAGAAGAAGAAGAATAGCCATTATAACCGGGCCGACCAGTCCAGGAATTTGGATACCGGGCCGAACACTGCTGGATATCTATCTAAGATTCGGTTAACCGGATTTTGTCGCATTTACTTTCAGCAACAAGCGTTTTTTATGGAGAATTTTTATTTGCCGGAAATTTTGTCTGCTTCACTTTAGAATTGACAAAATAACTCTGTCATTGTTGCCATGTTGTGTATAGTCTATATTTATTGCGTCTAAGCTATCATATCATTCGCTATTGCTCGCACCGGAGCTCTTGTCATTAGGCCAACTGGTCCTATAAATGTTGTTGGTGCGCCGAAAAATCAACCAAGCTACATAATGTGTACGGAGCAGAAATTTGAACAGAGTCGGGTATGATCCGACAACGTTTGCATTGTCTAGGGATGAGTGCTCTACCAATCAAGCTACCGATTGAGCTTGGGCCGGTAGCTGAATTGGCAGAGCACTCGTCTAGAAAATTTAGAGGTCGTCGGACCATACTCGATTCGGCATGGTGCCTGTCCGTGATTTTTTTAAATTGACTATTAGTGGAAAACGTGTCTCTTCAAATATCTGCTCAGTATAGTTATACATCATGTAGCTTGGCTGATTCTTCTGCCCGACTACAGCTACATTACACAGCCGTTACTAATCAGTGCACACCACTAAGAATCGAGCCTGCTCGAAGTGAGGACTTGCAAAAGGTTCCGTCTCCCATTGAAACCACGCCCCTTTCAATGGACACCATGAACATTGGATTTGCGTAAGGTCTTACCTTTGATAAAGTCGATAAAACTAGTACCAGTAGTGATATGATTCCTGAAGAACGCCTTAAAGTAGTTGAAGTTTAATGACATAATTGGTGGTTTTCGTATGATAACAATGGTCATTACAAGTAATTCGAATAGGCCAATATCCGAACAGTACAGCAACAATACAAACCTCGTATAAGCACTTAAAATAATAGCACTTAATACAAATACTATCATTCTGTGAAACAATTCTTACTCACAGACCGGCAACTGACGGCTGACTGTATATAGCCCTCACTGTATGTCTGTGGCTCTCTTGCTATAGTACTCTCTGATCATTGCTTCTATTCTACTTTACTGGATCTATTTGTCTAACCGCGGTTCTACTCTAAATCTCATACACTAGAGCACTAGCACACAAACGAACTATACAGACATACGGTGGCCGACATCTTTCCCCAGTACATTATGTCCCAGAACGTTGTGTCGTAGAGATTTTGCCCAAGCGACGTCCTGCTCCACAACAGACAACATCGTTAGGGTTAGAGTTAGGGTTAGGGGTTAAGGTTAGGGTTAGGGTTAGGGTTAAGGTTAGGGTTAGGGTTAGAGTTAGGGTTAGGGTTAAGGTTAGGGTTAGGGTTAGGGTTAGGGTTAGGGTTAGGGTTAG
>JH153275.1:0-12421 GCA_000226015.1 Mnemiopsis leidyi
TAACTCAATCAAAGTCGTGTATCCACCGTCATTAACATAGAAGAGAAAAATGAGAAAATGTATAAAAATTCGATCATACATCCATGCTTGTTGTTATACATTATTTTGCAGTATCAGACTATATGTCCAGTGGACATTGTCCACTAATGTGCACAGCAGTGAAATAAAACTGAAATATTGTGCTGGCTGATGGGAGGTATTGAGAATTGGTGTAATTTGGAAATTGTAATGTTTTTACAGAGGTATACATTATCAATTGAGCTCTAAACCGTATAGAAAATTGTAAAAATTTTCTGGTTATTATGAAGTTAATTTATAACAACACGATACCTACCAACGACAACACATTATCTGGCAACGACAGCTCAAGTTGCTTAAATAAAAATTATGGAAAAGGGCTATATAGTTTGGTGAGTGGGGGCAATTGGCGCGAATGGATCCACTCAATGGAACAAATGGATGTTCCAATGGCGCCAATGGCGATGAGGTCAGTGGTGCCAATGGTTGTCCCAATCGCCATTGGCGCCAATGGTTGTGTTCCATTGGCGACAATCATGGTGATCGTCATTGGCGACCATTGGCGCCATTATAATGGATCCATTGGAGCCACTCGATGGCGATACCTTTTTCACGATCACCACTCTGAGTGAATGGATCATTTGGAATGGGACTAAGTGTGATGAACTCTGTGAGTCTGTGGTACAAAAAAAGGGATGTTAATTGTTTGTTTGGTCACCATGGTTACAATTGAATTATAAAATAAACTTTTTGTTAAAAGTTGTTGCAGGAAGCTTTGGTGCGGAGTCGGTGAGAGAGGAAACTGCGGAAAGAAATTGAGAAAGATAAAGAAAAAAGAGGAACCGCTGGGATTTTTAAAAATATGAGTGAGTAAATCCTTATAGGTATATAACTTAATAAGTTAATCTTAAAACTGGAAGAAACCTTTATGATCAAATATATCTATAGAAGCTGTTAAAGAACCTTCCATATATGATTGGTGGGCGTTAGCCTGACAAGACTAATGACACCGTTTCACCAGGTAACCTTTATGGCGTTAGACCACTTTTAGACCAAACGCTTCATTTCGAGATCCATTTCATCTTGGAGCTGTAGTGCAATCAAATATCTGCTCACTCTTTTTGATCTGTGCGAAAAGTCTCGTACTCATATTCAATAAGGTTATTACTTGAACCATGCTATGAAGTGATGTATTTCTTCGATTGACTAATCTGTGCTCATAAAACAAATTAGATTTGGTAGATTCGCACTTGAACGATGAAACTATTATTGGTTTTTGGCTCAATTGGCTCGTCTCTTATTTTTTGAGGGAGATTTCTTTGCTCATTTCGTTTTATTTGAGATTAATCATTCCTTTTTGCCATCGGCTTGTTGTATTTTTCTTTAAATTTGTAACCTATCTTTTCACAGTTATAAGGATTCTCAAAGTCTAAAACATTGGTTCTACCTATATATAGAGTTTACCATTTCATTTTTGTATACAAATATCATGAATTTCTAACTCTATGAAATTATCAAAAAAGCGTACATTCAGCTACACTTGCGTTTAAGTAGAATAGTGCGGGAATATAACGCACATGCCACCAGTCTGTCCCATTAACTATAAAACTAAACGTGATCTAAAACAAAAGGTAGATCAAAAATAGATAGGAGCAGCTACCCAAGTATAGAAAGAGCTAGAGAGCACACTATAATAAGGATAAGAATGAGATCAGACATTGTCCAGACAGCCCTCCAGCCGGAAGTGTCCACTGCAAGGACTTACTCCAACTCTCTACCGCCCGGCAACGTCTTTTTCGTAGTTTCTACTGTTTATTTGAGAAGTATTTCACTCATGTACTGAATTGAGGGCATTGTATTATATAGCTTAAAACTATATAACCCATCATCCCGTTAAGATTGATAATGAATGTGTCCGATTCTCAGCTGGCAGTTGCTACATTATATAAATGCCAAATTTTTAGAAGCAGTATCGTCTAATCTCCATTACAAGATGACTACTGCTCTATTAGAACCTGTCACATCGCCTCACAGCAGCTCATACTTTCATAGCCTCCCTATAATAAACTAAAGAAGACAAGAAAGTAGAAACTGCACATTTCCTAACGATCGTTTTGTAGATACAATACTCTTCACTATAATAAAGGCTAGAAGCCCTAAAATACTGCTTGTTGTTTCTTATTTCCTTCGCCATGTCCATAGAAAACCAAATTTCCCCCGTAAGTTTGTTTTTCTTTAGTTTGTGTAAATTAATTTAGAAAATTATCAAAAAAAAACTTCCCCCTTCCTATTAAAGGCTAAAGCAACGACGAGTTTCAAAAGAGATTTCTGAGATTTTCCACGATTTGTGAGATTCATAGCGATTTCATCCCACATCTGACCAGCTTACTATATCAAGCAACAAGGAGCTGTGCTTAATCAGAAAAGTGTTGAAGCAGGATGGCAAGCCAGAAAGAAGTTGACGAGCTCTTTGAGGACCCCCAGATAAACCAGGTAACAGCACCTACAGAAACTTGGAGGGAGAAAGGCTTGGTAGAGCGAAGACTACACACTCTCCAGAAGAGAGTGAGCGGAGTGCTGACTCACGACAGTAGTGACCCGGAAGACCATGTTGGGGAGGAGGAGGTCGGAGAGGGAGAAGTGAGTGAGAGTTCTGGAGAAGTCTCCTCCAATCCAGCGCTTCCCGATATGATAGATATTGACAGTGAGATGGACAACGCAGACCCACCCCAACATCTTAACCCGACTTTACCCACTCCTCCTAAATCTCTGTCTCTGAGAGAAGACTCAGAAACAGAGCCCGACCTTGTGACTGTAACACCGTGCGAGAAAGTTGTAGAACCTTCCAACCTAGTGTTGGAGAGTCCTCCACCCTGTTATGACCCGGAGGTGATGAGAGCGCTCGACGAGATGGCTGCTCCTGCAGAAGACTACGGAGCTGATAGCGAGTGGAACTTTGATCAGGATGTAACTGTAAGATAAGAACCTTTCTGAATGATGGCGATGCATGTAGCAGATTTTAAGAAGCCTACAGCACTATGAATAGAACATCTGCACAAAAACTCACAGAGTTTTCAACACAAAAACTTTGTTAAAGAATAAAAGCAGACTGAGTAAGGTTCCATACCACAGACAGCTGCAACAAGTAGCTACATCACTTAATTACAGCTGATAATAAAGCATGAGTAATGAGGAGTTAAAAAAGGTTTAAAAGTTAGCTTCAGTAAATATCGCGTCTTATTCTTACCTGAGTCACTTTGTACAATGGCTAATGAAGTACTAAAAATCCTCAGTTTTCTTGTAATGACTCTACAAAAAACTTCCCACAAAAGCATAAACAAGATCAACCGCTTCTTAAGCAGCACCCTCTTTAACATTTGGATTTAGAAAAAAATCATCAGTATGTTTGCGTCATTTTCAATATAGCTGAAGAGCTAACGCAATCTATACCTTATCTTAGATAAAAGATAGAAGAATCACTATGATCAATGATCAATTGATATCTCTTTTAAAAATCTCCCACAAAAATCAAAATGACGAACTCCTTGTCAGGGTCGAAGTGTGACAGAAACAGAACACGGAACAGTCGTAGAAAATGTCGCTATAAAGATACCAGAACAATTGAAGGAGGAGGATGGAACTGGTCGGCCCAAAGTCTACTGCTCCAAGGTTGATTATATAGTCCTCTCTTTTCCCCAAAGTCTACTGCTCCAAGGTTGATTATAATCCTCTGTTTTCCCCAGAGTCTACTGCTCCAAGGTAGATTATAGTCCTCTCTTTACCTCAGAGTCTACTGCTCCAAGGTTGATTATAGTCCTCTGTTTTCCCCAGAGTCTACTGCTCCAAGGTAGATTATAGTCCTCAGCTCTTTTCCCCAGAGTCTACTGCTCCAAGGTAGATTATAGTCCTCTCTTTTCCCCAGAGTCTACTGCTCCAAGGTTGATTATATAGTCCTATCTTTTCCCCAGAATCTACTGCTCAAAGGTTGATTATAGTCCTCACTTTTCCCCAATAGCATATTTTTATTTACTTTTATAAGTACAAATTACTGAACTGTGTGTTTTCTTCAGAGATCGTGGATATTTGCAGAGAAAAACGCCAGATGTCTCTTTAGAGACTGTGTAGCAGAAGCTTTGGGAACGTTTTTCCTTATCGTAGTTTGTGTAGGGAGCGCGAACTCTAGAGTTTTGATTGGTCTTAATGACGAGAAGAGTAACATCCAATATTCTCCACTTTACTTCCTCACCATCTCTTGTGCTTTTGGTTTCGGTAAGAAACAAACCGAGGCCACGGCTTAACTAATTTTGGGATCCAAGTGAAAAGGAGATCAGAAACTTCTTATTTCATAAAACTCTTTTAAAAGTTAATGATAATGTTCAGATTGTGATCACATGATTCCCCACGATAACTATACAGGTAGTGGAGGTATAGTGTACTTGCTTGGAGCTACAAGTGGAGGTCACGTGAACCCCGCAGTCACGTGGGCCCTCTTCCTGGACAGGAGAATCAGTATTGTCAGAACTGTGCTCTACATCATAGCTCAGTTCATTGGGGGCTTCGCCGGGGCAGGTAGGTTTAATCACACTGTTATGTCACGTGATCACGCCGGACGTGTGTCAACCGTGGTTGTTATGAAAGGAAACCGTGGTTGTTATGAAAGGAAACTTTAAGTATCCAGGAACATGAATGGGCGGTGGGGATTGGGTCCCTCTTAAATCACTTTAACACAGTGCCCCTCGGTAATCCATCCGGTCACTAGAAGTATAACGAATGTCTAAATCGGCAAAAACTGTCATCTTAGTCTGAATAAGTTTCGTGTAAAATTCCCGATACAGAGTGAAAAGGTTTAACACACTTTAAATAAACTAAATAAAGAACGCTTCATACAACACTTATAAATACTTCACAGGAGTACTATACGGGCTAGGATCTCACAAAGCAGTACACAAGCACATAGCCGGAGGAAACATGTACGACGAACAAAACGTTAGTGACGGGGAGGCGTTTGCGATGGAGGGGCTGGGGACGATGTTCCTGGTGCTGACGGTGCTGTCTTCTTTACACGAGAAGAGGGGACACTCCCCTTCTTATCTCCAGCCTTTCGCTATCGGCATCGCTGTTCTTGTGATGCACATCTGGCTGGTAAGAACAGTCTTCTTTATCTTGGCGGGTGGGGGAGGGGGGTTTGAAGGGGGGCGTGGAGGGGGATCTCGGGGCGTGGAGGGGGATCTCGGCCCCTTATCGTGCAACTGTCTACTTAGAGGAAGTAAACGTAGTTGCGAGAAGCATATTCTTCTTTCATTAATAAGTCTCATCACTTAATCATCATACATTTTAGTGATTTGGTTACTAGACAACTCAACATTACAAATTGAATACATTTCCTGAGCTGAAGGGGCAGTGCATCTAAAGCGGTGGAGGTGGTCCTAATCCAACCTCATCTTTGTTGTACTTCATGTTGTTTATTATTTTAATCTTTACGTTTCAATAGCTGAGTTTAGTCATAGCTGAGATTATTCACTACTCTTCATGTTTACTACATTAACTACAACACTACCATATCCTAAACACCACCACTATCAGATTCCGTACACGAACTGTGGGATAAACCCAGTAAGAGGGGTTGTCTGGAACATTGTAATCGGACAAGCTTCTTATCAGACTTTGGTAAGCAAGTACAAACTTTGTATAGAGCAGTGTACACTCCATGTGTATATATTGTGCGTAGTAATCGGACAAGCTTCTTATCAGACTTTGGTAAGGAAGTTAAGTGGATGTAGTCCTGCCGGGAACAAAATATTTCGATAATTTCGAGACTTTCACTCTTACGGTATTTCTGAGACTATCAACCCTATTGCACTCTGCTGCCTTGTCTCATTAACCTAATTTCTTTGCAAGAAACTTGCGTAGCATGACTATACTCAGTACAGTTCTTTGAAAAGCAATGGTTGCTTCGACAGTTAGTGTAAAGTAGGTGAGTAACGGGCCAGGCTGTAGGACAGTACCAGTGAAACTTACATAGCAGAGATTAACGATCACTGACAGTAACTGTGTGCGGGATAAACGACACACACGAAATAGACGGTCATCGGCCTTTAAATAGACAAAGTTTCAACCAACACGTTGAGGTAGAGAAAGCA
This sequence comes from Mnemiopsis leidyi, assembly GCA_000226015.1. Lineage (NCBI taxonomy): Eukaryota > Metazoa > Ctenophora > Tentaculata > Lobata > Bolinopsidae > Mnemiopsis > Mnemiopsis leidyi. The sequence continues at coordinate 6,159 of JH153275.1, forward strand.
GCGAAATATGTTACACCAATACTCACAAATACACTCTAGTGTGTTTTAAACTGCACAGGCAAGAAAGCAAATCTATGTCTAAATGTGATCGACAGTACTATCACCTAGCCCTGCCAGTTATTGAAAATGTACCTTTATAGCCCTAGAAAATGACAAGATATTAGACTAAAACTTAGGTACGAAAATTTGCTGGGATTATACGTGGAAAATGATAACAACTATGAGAACTACAAGGACGAATAGTATAATTAGGACTTACACTTTACGCCCAAAAAGCCAATTTTTAACTAAATAACCCCTATGAAAATGCTGCTAAATGAAATGGAAAGTTATAGAAACTATGACAGGCCTCTATACCTGTATCTACTTAAACATGTATCTACTACTTACACCACAGCAGTAGCAATAGCAAGTAGCAACAGCAGCTCTGCTAAGACTAACTTTGATAACATCGATTATTTCAGGTTTACTTCTTCGCTCCCTTCATTGGCGCCGGACTTGCTGTCCCGATTTTCCACTTGTTACTCAAGCCTTGCTAAACGAGGTTACAAGAATCTCGTCCTACGAACTCTTCATAAAAGAGCGACATTTCTTTTGATATTTTTAATTACTTTACTGTCATCATATTCCAGAAGGTAATTGCATAAGATTAAGATATTAGGTTTTTGCATACGACATACCTTTCGTTTTTTAAAACTTAACTTCTTTTTTCCCCATTTCTTGCAGCACGTAACTTCTCATTGCTCGCTGTCACGTAATACGAAAAATTAGTAACCCCTCCGCAAGAGGACCTTTGTGTATTATATAAACATTGCCCGGAGATCTGAATGACCGTATGTGTTGCGAACTTAGAATCTGTCGAAATGAACGCTTTCTTAGTTCTTTCTTTCTTTCTTGTTGATATTGCATGAAGTTGAAATATTAATGTTAATATAAGTTTATTTACCCAATAATATCATGTCAACTGATTAACGTCATGTCAACTGATTAACGTCTGAACGTCATTTCAACTTTTAATTAACTAACTGATTAACGTTGATGCAACTTAACATTAACATGACTATTGACTAGAGGACCGCTGGTTGAAATGGAGTTCATGATACAGCGTCAAACGCATAAGTTTTATGAAGTGAATGTTGACAAAATTTTATACGAATCTCTGTCCTTCATGTTTAATTGTTGACTCTTATAATTATATTCAACTATTTACCTATATTTCGAGTCATTATATTCGAATATCCAACATTATTGTATTTCTGAAGAGGTTAATTTTCTCTGATCGACTAAGAAGTGATACATCTATACTTCGGACAGAAAAATTAAAGAAGCACGAACAATCTTACACAATAAGCTCAATCTAAATGACCGTGACAGATAATATCTAGTATATGTTGAAAATTTGCTTTCAGATTGTTGCGTAAGTGCTGTACTTATCTGCAATATAATAACACATGAATTTCTGCTTGCTCAGCAACTGCTATATTTGCTCTATCCTGATAGCTAATGAAATAAATTCAGTGTTTCTTAATTCAGGAAAATAAAACCCTCATTAACAAACTTTCTAACCTTATTTTCTGATTCTCATATTAAGAAAATCATGTTTGAACCTAGTGATTGCTCCTTCTGTCAGTAGGTATAAACATGTTTTACTGCAGATAAGAGGTTAAACAAAGTGAAAATGAGCTGTTTGAGTTGTAGTTCGTTGTATAAAATGAGGTAAAATACAACACATCGTACATATACATTCATCTTTCATTCATACATTACACAGCTTAAAATAATACTTTACTCAAATAATTTTAAGTATCAAGACGTTTTCCTTCATTAAAAATAAATTCATTTCCAGGATTAACTTAATTCCTAAAATTCGTTCTTTCACGGTACGAAAATATGAAATAAAGCAGTAAATTCATAAACAAGATCCTTGCAAGCACCATATTTACAGAAATTTGGTACATTTACTTTAAATATACAAGTAGTTCGGTAGGATCTTTACTAAATAACCAAATAATAAATACAAACATCAAATTGATCAATTTCGATATTTTGGCACAAAACAAATAAAATGTTCGTTACCATGGCTTGTATGGTAACCACGTATCTGCATATTTAAGAGACGGAAGTATCGACCTAAGAGTTGCTGGAGCTAGTGTTCGTGTTTGTTGTTAACACTGTCCAATCATGTTGAACTAAGAAATCATCTTGTTTAAGGACAGACGAACAACAATACTTGCTATAGGGAACAGCTGGAATAGCTTCGATGGCTGATGTTTATTATGACCTCCAATCATTGATCAGGTAATCTCGTTACCTAGCAACCAGGTTGTTGTTTAATTAGCACCTAGGAACACCTAGGAACACCTAGGAACCTTGTAGAACCACGCAAGAGTGACAACTCTCAACAGAGAGACAACCTCACACAGCAGGGAGACTGTCCCCATTAGGGATAGAGGGATGTTGTCCCGGTAACGACCTCACATTGTCACTAGATCCGCTACTCCTGGGAGATCCCAACTTTCTCAGCCCAGGAGGAGGCAGTGTGTTTTGATTCTTCTCCGTTCTTCCGGTAACCCAGTATGTAAATATCTCCCCTTTACCCTTGATGTCGGTCACTCCACGAGGTTCCAGTGTGTGTGTACCCCGAACGTTCAGTGCTTCGTAGGTTTCAGGACTAACGTGTATCTTCAGTGCTGGAAGAGAATAGAGATTATATTAGAGACTAGAGTTACTTTAGAGATTAGAGATTATATTAGAGACTAGAGTTACTTTAGAGATTAGAGATTATATTAGGGACTAGAGTTACTTTAGAGAATAGAGATTATATTAGGGACTAGAGTTACTTTAGAGATTAGAGATTATAGTAGAGACTAGAGTTACTTTAGAGAATAGAGATTATAGTAGAGACTAGAGATTCTTTAGAGAACAGAGATTATAGTAGAGACTAGAGTTTCTTTAGAGAATAGAGATTATAGTAGAGACTAGAGTTTCTTTAGAGAATAGAGATTGTATTAGGGACTAGAGTTTCTTTGGAGAATAGACATTGTAGTAGAGACTAGAGTTACTTTAGAGAATAGAGATTATATTAGGGACTAGAGTTTCTTTAGAGAATAGAGATTATAGTAGAGACTAGAGTTTCTTTAGAGAATAGAGATTATAGTAGAGACTAGAGTTTCTTTAGAGAATAGAGATTATAGTATAGACTAGAGTTTCCTTTAGAGAATAGAGATTATAGTAGAGACTAGAGTTACTATAGAGAATAGAGATTATATTAGAGACTAGAGTTACTATAGAGACTAGAGATTATAGTATAGACTAGAGTTTCTTCAGAGAATAGAGATTATAGTATAGACTAGAGTTACTATAGAGACTAGAGATTATATTTAGTATTAGGGACTAGAGTTACTTTGGAGAATAGACATTGTAGTAGAGACTAGAGACTAAAGTACTCACGAAGTCCGTTGCTCTCCATCCTAGAGGCCATGTTGACAGTGTCTCCGAACAGACAGTACCGAGGCATGGCCAGACCGACCACTCCTGCACAGACAGGTCCTGTGTGAAGTCCTATGCGGAGATTACACTTCGTATCCGGTAAGTGTCGTATCTTAAACGTCCTAGAGTGGAGTTGTCCTAGTTACTACGATAAGTATTTATTGTGTAATGTACAAACAGTTATTGGTGTGCTAGTTAAGGAGTGCTTATAGTTCATATCGTAACGTTAAACTTTACGTCACATCGTTAACGTTTACAAACAATTGTAACAAAACCAACTTGATATGATGAAGGAGGGTAAGGGCCATGTCTGCTATTTCTGAAGAGTGTTTCGTGCCGTTTCTGGTGGGGAGGCCTGACACTACCATGTACGCATCTCCGATAGTTTCAACTTTGTACACGTCGTAACTGTCTATCACACTGTCAAAACAAGTGTAGAGATCGTTCAGAAAGTCAACAACCTGAGGTAATGTACACATGAGGTATTGTACACATGAGGTATTGTACACATGAGGTATTGTGCACAAAATTACAAGGTTTACATTTACAAAGGTTACAAGGTTGCTGAGAAAAACGGGAGGAGGGAAGGCTCAGCCGATGTTCAACGTCCCAGTAGCTCTCAGCGGGGTTCGTACTCGCGATCTTAGGATCACGAAACTGGCGCTCTAAAAAACTGCGCTACTTGGCCCTTATTGAAGTAAGTAAAAACTTTAGTACTTGCCTGCAGTGGGCCGCTTACAGAGCAGATGTTTGTAAAGCCGACAATATCAGAGAAATAAATTGTGACGTCATCAAACCACTCTGCTATTACTGCTTCACCTCTCTTCAACTTCTCTGCCACTTTCCTGTTTTAGGTTGAACTTGTAAGTATTTCACATAAGAAAATAGACATTCACTTGTGCAAAACTTCTATTTCAAAAGGCTACAAAATTCGGTAATTACACAATGTGCTATTAGCTCAGGTTATTTTGGTTACTAAGGTTACCACTGTAACTATGGTTACTTAGTTACTCACATTGGCAACATCCTATACAACAGTTTGTCTGCTTTCATCTTCTCCACTTGTAACTGAGCTGTTTTTTTCGTCCACCAGTTCCTCTAAGTGATGTGTGTATTTCTCCATCATCATCATCATACGATCGGTCAGCGATTTTTGTCTAAACGGTTTATTTATTAAAAATTGTCCTTGTAGACTAAGCAAACTTAATTTTGAAACAGTCTGTTATAGCAGACAACACCAAGTACTGTAATGCCTCTACAGATTCATACTCGTCCAAATAAGCAGGTAGATATGTTAACAACGCTCTCAAACAACCGTCAACCGCGCTACTTTGCTGTTGTACAATAATAGTACGGAACACAATCTATTTAACAGACAACAAGTTAACCAATCAAAACTTTACATACCTGCTAGTAAGTTCTCTAATTAGAACTTTAACTTTGCCCACGTCGGGGCGGAGGTCCGGGTTGTCGTTCCAACACAGGGCGAGTGTATTCCGGAGATCCATGTTCCCCAGAGTTGTGTTCTTTATGTTCGGTCTGAAGGGCGGGCTTTCCCGAGCTTTTAACCGGTTTATTATTTCTGCGGAGTAATGAGTAATTGTCGCGCTTTTAAGCGGTCAATTATTTCTGCGGAAGTTGTAAGTGAAATTGTGAGTCGTCAGAAATTTTGATGATGACAAAATAATTACCATCTATTTCCATTTCGTGCATGGCGTAGGGGTCTTCTCTAGTGAGAATCTCTGAGCAGATTATTGCGAAACTGAATATATCCCCCTTTGGAGATCCTTTTTGGGACGAATCTAGGAACTCCGGGGCTCTCCAAAGTTGATCTGAAGATTTTCAAAAAGTTACACTTAACTTACGTGGGGTATTGGACCAGATGTCACACAATAGCTTGCTGTAAAAAGTTTTATAAAACGATGCCAGAAGCTATAGGGATCCCCAGTCGTATACAGTCAAGGTGAGATGGTTGTCCTCTTAATTTGTTTTATTCTTGTTCTTATGGGGATACGGCGCTCAAGAAATAGCGCCACTGTGAAATAAGGCCGGGACGGCCCTGTGCTCTCCCCAGTCATGTAGATATGTCAAAGTTTTTTGAGCTCTGGTTATTCCATATCGTCAATTGTCGTATTATTATAATATCTCCCGGCTAAGTTGCTTACCTCTTTTAACTTTATTCTTCTTTATTAAATCTTCTTCGCAGTCGGCGTAAGTCTTAAACATCTGAGGAAATAATTATCTTTATGAAGGAGTAATAAAGCTTTTTGTACTAAGGATCAATATTCTGATGGTTTGTAATTTGTAATTTTCCTCGTAACTGCGACAAGAGAAACTGACTGAATGTATTATAGAATTCTGCAAATATTTTCTGAGATCAACTCCGTATTCATGCCTGTAGATAACATCAAAATGATAATAATTTTAAATCTAATCTTTATACATATACTAAAACATATAAACATATATACCAAAACAAAAAGCAGCATCAATAACAACAGAATAAAACTTATATAACTAAAATAACTTAAAATGACATACATAATACATCTTGCTCCTTTATAAAATATCTCATACAATACTAGAATCTAAACTATTTACACTAAACTCTAGGTCTATGGCCCAAGAAACGTTGAACAGTAAGTAGTTCTTCTTTAGGTTAAGATGTGGTTTTAACTTTATAATGCTTAAGGCTTCGTAATATTTTACGTTTAGCTGTATTGGGTTTCTATTGTTCAAAATGCTAAATTGAAGGTACCGGATAACACCAGAGT
>JH153275.1:19371-40703 GCA_000226015.1 Mnemiopsis leidyi
AAGTTATAAGAGAGTAAAGAACAAGCCGATCTAATCACGATCCAGCAAATTTGCATTCGTTACCAAGAGGTTGAGAGGATACCAAGGCAACAAAGAGGTTACCCGAGCGACAAACTCACTGTTTTAGAGTCGATATTGTATCCGGCTCCTGGTAAGTCTACAAGAGAACTCTGAAATCGGTTATTTGAAAATAAAGATATGCTGCTCTGAAAACTCATTCTGAAAACAAAAGCAGTGCTGAGCAAAGCAAACTTTCGACTCTAAAATCATGTTAATTGGTAAAGTATTGTTTTCGATGGTGAGTTTTTTTGCAGAAATTATTGTGCTTCATAGAAATGTATACATCTTTAAGTGTATATCTCAATGAACCAACGAGGCTTCAATTTTCCAATTATAAACTGAAAAACTGCAAGAAATGAGATAATGGAACGGTGAACAAACAAGAAAAAAACTTTGAAAAATCATCAGAATATTGTCAGAAAGCAGGTATAGGAGAATCAAGATAGGAAACAATACGAAAATTTTGGATACCAAATCCCACGCCAGCGTGGAATGTGAACTCCTTATTTTGAGGCTTATCCTTCAATATTTGAGGGTAACAATCGACGTTTTAAGGTATTACGTGTTGCTAATCTCAAACATCCCCCACGACGCAGGGTAAAATTGCATTGTAGGCCAAAACCGTTTCTCATGAGATTACGTGACCAGTGCGTGGTAAATCGATGCACGAACTTTGATTCCCGTTAGGGTTAGGGATGGATTAGGTTCTAGGGTTAGGGTTTTGGAGCTGGTAAATTAGAGTCACGTGACTGCATTGATTAGCCACGGTCAGAAAAATGCTCCTGCACTAAAACGTGTGCGGTAAGAACGGTAGTTTGGTACTACTTGTGTGTGTAAATTTTATCCATAAGGAGATATCAGACTATGTAAGTAAGAGAGATAGAAGACACTCAGATGTAGGACATTCAGGTTTTAGTCAAGTCTGAAATCCACACTTACGGGGCGGCGTTGGCCTGTCCGACGGATTGCCTGTCTTAACCCCCCGTGGGGCTGAATAATTTATGTGAAGAAATTTACACTTCCTACAGCAATCTCCGTCGAGTTAGATAAAAGTTCGGAGGAGTGCCAAAACATTTGGGGAATTACAAAGAGATTCGAATGAATGTGGGAAATTAGGTAACATGGTCATGATGTGTGATTTCAGGAATGAAACTTGATATCTATCTCGTAACTTGTTCACAGTTCTTTTCAGTCGAGTGGAAATCTAAGTTTACTGTTTGTATAATAACTTAATAAGAAAGAAAACAAACCTCCATGCCAAAGTAAAGATAGCCATTTAGCATGTCCAGAGTGCTTGCTTTCTCCATTATCTTCCTTATCGCAGATATGTAGCAGGCTAGAAACACCACTGAGAGATAAAGATAAATTATTAATGATGGAAATACAGGGGAAGTTGTGAGGCAATCTAGTTTCGAGAACTCAGTATTTGCTAACCAATTAGTTGAATAATTTAACTACGTTTATACTAAGTAACGAAGTAAAGAAGATTGCCAAATAAAGATTTTCAGAACTACTAGCAACTTCCGGTACATTCAAATTTTACATAATGGTGAAGATAAGACGTTATACAGGACCCATTGCGCGCCGACAAGACCCATTGCGCGATTTAAGCACGTGTTATAAGCCGGCGCGCAATCGGTCCGATTTAAACGTCCTATGTTGTTCACAGTAATGTATTTAAGACTACTGAGCTGTGACGAAACATTAACATGAATTTGTCTTAGTTACCGAAACAGGTAGCTAGTTTGTTCTGAGGAATTTCTAAACTAACGACCTTCGCGGCTTGGAACTCGTTTGTAAAAGTCTAATATGCTTTATTTCACCTAGTCTCATAAAATTATCCTATGTATGAAACTACTGATCTAAATTTACGAGTATGAATGTAATGTAAGACAAGTTGTTGTATACTTCACTCTTCAGCAGCTTGGTTTGAATATACGATATAGTTGCGGTTAGTCAAAGTTATCCCACCAATTATTGAGAGCAATAGGCCATATTCTACTATTACATTAATGCACAAATGCCCTCATGAGATTTGTGATAGTTAATGTCATGGTAACAAACATTCGCTATCAATTTTCATTGTAACAAACATTTGTGGTTAATGAACCCTGATGTCTTAGATTTTGTGCAGGTAATTAAGTACAGAGTTAATGAAGGAGTTTTTAACATAAATTTTGCAGTTTTAACGTTACGTGTCTAGTTTTATCATAACTTGTGTAGTCTTGTGAAGTCTTGAAACTCGTTTGTAAAAGTGTTATTTTTTATCACCTAGTCTCATAAAATTATCATATGAATGAAACTACTGAATACTGATGTTAAATTTACGAGTATGAATGTAATGTAAGACAGGTTTTTGTATACTTTAGTCTTCAGCAGTTTGGTTTGAATATACGATATAGTTGCAGTTAGTCACAGTTATCCCGCCAATTATAGGGCTCAATGGGCCATATTCGACTATTACATTAATGCTCAAATGCCCTCATGAGATTTGTGATAGTTAATGTCATGGTAACAAACATTCGCTATCAATTTTCATTGTAACAAACATTTGTGGTTTATGAACCCTGATGTCTTAGATTTCGTGCAGGTAATTAAGTACAGAGTTAATGAAGGAGTTTTTAACATAGATTTTACTGTTTTAACGTAACGTGTGTAGATTTACCATAACTTGTGTGATATTGTGTAGTTTAACCATAACTTTTGTAGTCATGTGAAGTTTTACCATAACTTGTTTAATATTATGTAGTTTTTCGACATAATCCATGGAGTTTTTGACTTGATTAAGTGCCGGAAAATTCTCCGGAAAACCGAAGGAATCTGCCGGACGAAGGATCTCCGAAATTGCAGGCCAGGGTGGCAGGTTGTTTATTTAGTTATAGTAGTTTACTTCTTATAGCTAGACGGAAAACTTGAGTCCAATTTTTACAGTCTCGGAGACTCCAGAGTTTTTAACAAGATCCTCTGAATAAACTTGTGTGAGGAAACTTAATAGATCGTTGTGGTCTGAGAGGTTGTGGTATTTTTCTGTTTTATATAGGGAACTTTCTGTATTTACTTATTTATTTTGCTTTCACACCTTTCATTCTATCATAGCAAAGGCAGAAAGGCATGAAAACTTGCTCGAGGAACATGTAACAAATTACTAAGTTTCACCACATATCCTCGGTAATTAGCTGTTTCAGAGGATAGTCTGGAGCTCCACTCTTAATATATTTGCAGTTTTACAGATTGAAAGATAAGTTATTGTTATCCGATATCTCCTTGTCTTCTCTCATATGTTTCACAACTTGCTAGGGAAGGACGATGTGTACCGCGCTTTTTTGAATTTTCTTGTAACTTACCCGGCTAGAAAAAAACACCGGAGTTTTTAAAAACACCGCGTTTTTTTCTAGCCAGATAAGCTCATATGCGTAGTAAATACTTGTCAACCACCTCTAGATGAGCTCATATTGCGTAGTAAATACTTGTCAACCACCTCTAGATGAGCTCATATTGCGTAGTAAATACTTGTCAACCACCTCTAGATGAGCTCATATTGCGTAGTAAATACTTGTCAACCACCTCTAGATGAGCTCATATTGCGTAGTAAATACTTTTCAACCACCTCTAGATGACCGAGAACGAGAACGAGAAGATGATAGAGACGGAAGGAATGATGAAGCGAAAACAGGCTAAAACAAGTGATGATCTGATAACAGAGCTGATGAGAAGAAGGACGTGGAAATACACGGTTTTCATAATGTGTCTCATGGTAGTTTGGACGGGCGGACCACCAGCTGTATACTTGACGTCATTCGCAGGTTTGCTACTTTGATACTTTGGTACCTCACCACATCACTACTTTAAAACTTTAGAGCATACAAGTTTTTAATCTTGAGAACTTATTTTCTTATTTCCCACAAAAAATTTTAAAGTATCGTGGGCAGAGCCTGGACTTATAGCCCTTATTTATTTTTTACTTTTTGTAAGCTGTCTCTTGAGCACTGAGTAGAAAATTCCTCTTCTTCAGAATTGCATCTGGCATAGATTAACTCATAGTCCGATTGATCAGTGACTACGGACTTGCTCCAAAATACCAAATAAATCCAGGCTTTTGAAGTTTTGAGGAGTGGTGGTTCACTAAATGAACTAAATACTTGAGTAGTGTGCTGAAAGTCTTCTCTCGGGAATTCTAAACTTCATTCCTTTATTGGGGATATTATTCATGAATATTCAACTTATTTGAATAATCCATCCATATCATTTTTTGGAAAAAAGATTCAATGAAACAAAATATGCTTGTTGTAAAACTAGTATTACTTTTTTACTATCGTTAACCACTTCAGGTATCGACCCGACAGTTAACGATACATGGACCTGCGTATCGGACAAATGTTTCAATCTGACGAGTAAAAATTCCTCTTTACTTGATCAGTTTCCCTGTGATATCACAGAAAAAGTGGACGGAAAAGATCAACTTGTTTTTGTACCGTCTGACATAGAATGGGACCTGGCTCACACTTCGTTTTCAGTAGAGTTTGACCTGTATTGTGACGTCGGATCACGACAGTCACAGAAAACTCTTCTCTCCTCCATCTACTTTGCCGGGGCACTCACAGGCCTCATAATTGGAGGTTATCTTTTCGACAAAATCGGCAGGAAGAAGTCAGCCATGATAGGAACTCTTGTAGCCGGTATCTCGATATTCACCGGTACATTTTGTCACAACTATCTGCTTCTTCTCGCTCTGCGATTCTTCCTGGGAGTAGGCAGGTACATGACCAGCACTGCAATGTTCATCTTGACTGTAGAGTTGGTACCGACCAAACAGAGGAATTTGGTGAACGGCTGGGCTAGCTGTCTGTGGGTGTTGGGTTATCCAGCAGCTGCTGGTATAGGATACTTTATCCCAGACTGGAACTACATGTTTCTCACTGCCAGTATATTCTACTTGATCACAACCCTTAATGTATTCTTCTGCATTGAGTCTCCCAAATTTTACCTCATTAACAACAACGAGCAAGCTGCCAAGCGAGCGTTTAAAGCTTTAGCCAAGCTCAATGACATGGAGTTGGATCTGGAGAATGTAGAAATATTAGACGCCGGTTCGGCCAAGCAAAGGGAACAAAGTATTAAACAACAGCTGATGGACTTTGCTCGCTACCCGACACTGAGACTGGAATCTGGAATACTGATGTCTCTCTGGTTCGTAGTGGCCATGTTTTACTACGGGTTCAATTTCGGGTGGGGGACTATAGTGCCGGATCTGTATCTAGGATATATAACGGCTGGGGTGGGGGAGCTGATAGCCTACGTCCTTGTGGTTCCTCTCATAGCCCAGTTAGGAAGGAGGAGAGCTATGATGTTCATGTTTACAGGTGCCTCTCTGTCCTACCTCCTCGCTATCCCGGTCCTGAATTTCGGGGGCGGGTGGAGTCTGAACAGCGTCAGTTGCTTGGTCGGGATCGTCTTCGTGTCGGGCTGCTTCGCGGGGGTGTATCTCTGGACGGGAGAGGTAGCCCCCACCTCCCATGCCGGCCTTGTGTTTTGTCTGTGTTCGGGGGCAGCTCGGATTGGCTCCTTCCTCGGTCCCTACATCTTTAACAACCTGGCCCCTGTCACCCATACAGCTGTCCCTCTGGGGGGGTCTGGCAATAGTGGCTCTTCTCTGCAGCCTCGGCTCTTTTCTGATAGTGGAGACAGGGACTTCTACAATCGTGCTAACCGGGGCTGAGGTCGAGGAGAGAAGAAAGAAGTACAAGTACCAGATTTAGAAATCAGAATGATAAAATGTAGCTGAAGGTGCGGTGCATGCCTGTCTCTCACTGTCCAATCCCTGCTTACAAATCATGTATTGCAGGGACTAGAAATATGTACACATGTTACCGTACATCGATCGTTAATAACATAGGGCTTACTCGCTTAGTGAATTCAAAGTGCATTGTAACTTTTATACTTTTATAGAATGTGAAGGTATTACGTTCTAGAGAACACTTCGAATCCTTGCTACAGAGACCTCGACAGATCACCTAATTGTAAATCTGATACCCAGAAATGGAGGTGTTCTGGAGCAGTAGACAATGTCATTGTCTGGATGTAATAAAGTAATAACAATACCGGTAGTCACTGATTTTCATCCCATTTCGGGTTGTTTTTCTAATATTTGGGTTAAGTTCAGCTCAGCGTTTCTGGACCGACAAGTAACATTGACTCAACTCCACTGAAGCACTACTGTGCTTCAAGAACTCGATTTATGGTATTGCATTGTAACCAATTTATCTCATGTTATTAAAGTATTAACTTAAGTTTATCATTGGATCTGTCTTTTCCTTTCGTGTTTGTTGAATAACGATTGAAGATGAATAACCGCATGAGGTTCGATACATGCCAAAAATTCAAAACATTTAATTTTAAAAACATTTAAAAACTCAAGCTAAAAAACGTAATGCTCAGTATAATGGCGGATTCTGGAAAATTGTTAAAAATGGATGATGATGGGAGACAAGGAGATCTGCTGTGTGGCTGTAGACCTGGAGAGTAGAAAGAAGAAACATATCGTTTGTTAAGGCATGTAGAAGGCGGGAGCACTTCAGTGAGTAAAGTTAAGTAAGTGCCAATATTCTCTATAAATTACTTGGTGCCGATGATTATGAAGTAACAGAAAAGAATAAACTAATGAACAACATTTTTCCAACTTGTTATCGTATCCTAATGATCGGTGCAAGTTAAAAATCACCTACCCTCTAATCTGTTTCCCCAGAAGAGCAGAAATGTAGAAATGATGATTTCACGTCTTATTTTTGTAACATTTAGCGTCCTAATCACCTCAGTAAATTTAATTTAATGTAACTTCACTAAAGGTATCAAGTAATATGATTGAACTAGGCAAATGTTAGCGATATCAATTCACTACACTTTCATATGTGATATTCTAAAAATAGATTGAAAATGGATTTCCTTCGTTGAATACGGTGAAGAAATTTCTAAATTTGATTATTGAGGAAAAGAGATGACTGTTGCTAATCCAAAGCACCCATATTTCAAGATTCGATCTTTTACCGCACAAGCCGGCCAAAAGTAGGGCAAGATCTATCAGATTTGGTTACGAAAAGGAAGCAGAATGTGCAAGATGCGGGCTATTTATTAATTTTCCTTTTCACAGCTGTAAAATTTGTATCGTAATCGTTAAAAAACATAATATAACCAGGCCGTAATTTGCTTCAGAGTCTTGCCTATTTGTAGTAGCAGCGGATAGTTATTTAGTCTCTTAGCATTTCTGATTTGAATGTTACTTTTCTCTGTATGACTATGAAAAAGTTTTAAAACTTTCAACACTACTATTATACAAATAATTTGAGAATGAACACGAACGCGTCTGTTCGAAATTAATTCGAGTAAAAAGTTTCCTAAAAGATCGCATTTTTTAGTCACACAGAGAAAAGTATGCCTGTCTAAAGCTATGAAATCATGTAATTCTACTACGTCTTCCCTGTTTGCTGCTTGCAGTTTAAATGAATGCGTGTTTTCTAAATACTCTAATACTGTCCAAATTATCTAAACCACTAATTTTATGCGACTAAACAAGTCTTCTCCGAGGACTCGCCACTGAGGCGTGTCTAGTTTTCCCACCAATACCAGAACGTTGCTGTTTTGTGATTCCCTACTTCACTTGTTTTGTCGCTTAAAAGTCATTTATAAGACCTTTGCTACCCAAGGTTGGCGGTGACTGAGAGCCAATAAAACTTTTAAATTGCTTTTATGCACGAAATCCTGTATTTTGCACTGCCTTCACTTGCTTTGGACTGACCGTCATACTCTTGTATCAAAACAGTTGCTACTTGTAGAAAAATGGCAGACTCAGATAAAATGCTTAAAGAGGAGACAGAGGAGGGAAGTCCTTTTGTAGAGAAGACACATATCAAGTCAAGTGATGATCTGATCGAGGAACTGACCAGAGCGAAGACTTGGAAATACCTTCTCCTGGTCTTCTCCATTAGCCTCTGTTGGACTGCTTCGCCTGCTACCGTCTATATCACGTCTTTTGCAGGTGAGACTCATTTTTTCTGGTCGATCTAAAGTTTGCAGGATATCCACAAAACGTAAGACAGTGCTTTTGATCTTCTTATTTGAATTTGATTCAGGTATCGACCCGACAGTTAACGATACATGGACCTGCGTATCCGACAAATGTTTCAATCTGACGAGTAAAAATTCCTCTTTACTTGATCAGTATCCCTGTGATATAACAGAGAAAGTGGACGGAAAAGATCAACTTGTTTTTGGACCGTCTGACATAGAATGGGACCTGGCTCACACTTCGTTTTCAGTAGAGTTTGACCTGTATTGTGACGTGGGGTCACGACAGTCGCAGAAAACTCTTCTCTCCTCGATGTACTTTCCAGGAGCACTGTCCGGCCTGCTGATGGGAGGATATCTGTTTGATCACGTGGGACGAAGGAAGTCTGCCATGGCGACTATAGTCCTCTCCTTCATCGTCCACCTCGGTGGAACTTTCTGCCACGACTTCATCTTCCTGTTAACGATCAGGTTCCTGCAGGGTTTCACAGAGTTCCTTGCAACTACAGGTCTGACTATCCTGCAGTTCGAGCTGATGACAGCAAACTACAGGAACTTAATCAACGGCTCTGGAGTTGGTATGTGGGCGCTGGGTTACCCTGTAGTCGCTGCTATCGGGTACTTCATTCGAGATTGGCATTACATGTTTCTAGCGACTGGTATTCTAGGTCTTGTCTGTAGATGCCACGTGTTTTTCTTCATCATTGAGTCTCCAAGGTTCTACCTTGTTAATAATGATGTGAAAACTGCAAAGAAAACCTTTGAAGCTCTCGCTAAGTATACTACAGCTGAGTTGGATCTTGATAACACCGAAATAGTGGATGTAGGCAAAGCGGAGGAGCGAGATCAGAGTTTAAAACAGCAGCTCAGAGAGCTGATCATGTATCCGAGCTTACTCGTGGAGACTTTACTTCTCATGTTCCTGTGGTTCTTTATCGCCATGTTCTTTTATGGGTACAACTTCGGTTGGGGCAAGCTGCTCCCTGATAGATACCTTGGTTATCTCATGGCAGGCTTTGGGGAGGTCCTGGCGGCTTGCTTGTCCGTGCCAGTGATTCATTTTCTCGGGAGAAGGAGGGCATCCATGATTTATCATGTTTTAGCAGCTCTGATATTCTTGTTGTTAATCCCGGATGTAGATCTCCCAGGCCTCGGTGAAAACTGGAAACTGGAGAGTGTGTTTAGTCTGTTTGGCATCACATTCGTGTCAGGGTGTTTTTCTGTCATCTATCTTTGGACGGGGGAGGTAGCCCCAACTTCACATCGCGGATTTGCTTTCGGTGTCGGGTCCGGTTCTGCTAGGATTGGGTCCTTTTTTGGGCCCTACATCTTCAATAATCTAGCTCCAGCTACTTCTAGAGCAGTCCCATTTTTGTTTTTAGCTGCTGCTTCGTTCCTCTGTGCTCTAGCTGCATTCTTCTTGGTGGAAACTGGAGACAAAGAAATTCCATGTGTGGCTGGAGACGTTGCCACTAGGAGAAAAGGCTACAAATACAGACTTTAGGCAGATATTTGGTAAGACATTTGTCGATTTTCTTTCAAATCGAAATGATCTTGTTCTTGCTGTAAGGACCTCGAAGGCAGAGTCACAGAATCTTGACAATCTAAATTCAATATAATTCAATATAATTCATATCAACATTTCTTCAGAAATCGAAGAGGAAGCGGAATGCGAAACTTTAGTGAACTACGTTATTGACAGTTCATGCCAAAATCCGCAAAGTCGATGTGTGTTCTTTGTAAGCTTACTTATTGTACAGTCATTCTAATTTATGAAACCCCTTTCGATATATAATAGACTATACGTTCCGATAGATATAGAAAGGGGACTAATTTTGATACTGACTTCTCTATTACAGCCCATATCTGAAATCTTATTAAGCGACCGACGACTGTTGGATTATTTCCATATTCATGTGTTACCGTAATAGAGCTACGTTTTTAGTTACGAATTTTAATACTTTAAGCACTAAAAAGATACAGTTTATGTAACATTATCATGATTATGTGACTGAGTAAATGTTGACGATAAAAGTAATAGAAATATTTTCTGAGTATGTTTAGCGTTTTATTGTTTAATTGCCATAAAATTTTAGTAAAAACTACTTTTTCTCTAACCTCTAGCTTTAGGTTTAACTTTATCTTGAAGAACATTAGTCATAGTAGAGTGGAAGTCAGCAGTGTCTTCTTCTGGGATAAGAAGAGGAATAATCTCTGTTACTCTTACTTTTCCTGATCTGAAATTTGATTATATGAAAAGTGGGCTGAAAAAGAACACAATCTACTGTCCTGACGATTTATATCACTGTATTGTTTGCATAGCAACAAAAATACTTCGATATATACGTCTATAAATACATATCTTCTCATATTAAGTGATGACCCTGTAGAGTGAAAGGTTTGCAGTCTGAAAGTTATCCACATATTATGAAAAAGACTTACAATTTGTCAGCAGCTATGCGAGACTTGATGCTCTCACATGTGGTTATCCAGATAGTCTCCACACTGCAGATCATCACGATCCTTGTCAAGTTGTAGTGGTTCATGAACGCTGTTATCACCGAGGAGAACTGCGACAGAAAACTTCGTTAGCCTTTATATGGCCTTTTATAGCGAACTGGTTTGGTAAACTTTTAGTAAACTTCAAAACCTCGTTTTTAAAACAAGCTTGTTTCTAAATTAATGAATTGGGAAGAAAAAGGATAAAGCTATCAATTGTTTTAAATTAACGTTGAAATTGTCGGATTTAAAAGAATTTGACATAGGGCGAGCATGTTGCAGCATCAGCACTTTACTACGGCAAGAACCTAATTCGGTTTGGGACCAACGTTTACCTCGCACAGCCAAACTAAACTGCTGGAATAGTCTAACTTCTGGTTAACAAGATCACCACAACAATTACCTACTTTATGTAATACTCACTTTCCCGTAGTCGGATACAGTGCGAAGAAAGTTAGGTTTGTTACTGAGGTCCGGTTGTGTGCAGTCCCAGGATATCATGGGGTAGTCCTTTATCTGTAGGAAGTCAGCACCAGCACTGCAGGCTCCACTACACGCGGGTCCTACTACAGCGTCAACTCTGTAGAGGAGCTTAGCGTTATGTACTATACAGTACTTTAGTATAGCTTAGTTTCAAGTACTATACAGTACTGTAGGATCAAAGCATCGATGGTAACAATATTTTAGTATTGCTGGATTGTGTCTTTGTTTACTACAATAATTACCATTGGGGTAATCTAAACTGCACAAGCTCTGACAAATATTAAGTCACTTCTGCTAAAGATACTTCTGTAACACTTTGACTTATACTATGACTACTGCTACGTCTACTACTTCAGAAACTACTATGTGTAGTCTAGACTACTAGTCTACACTATAATAGCTACTATCTATAACGACAATTATCCATAACTACACTGACAGATAAAAAGTCACTCACGCCTCGTCCCCGTCCCAAGATTCCAGCAAGCTCTCCAATGTCGCGACACTGCTACATTTACTGTCTGCAAACTTTATGTTCAGATCGAAAGTAGGAGGCAGTATCCCCCGAGATTTTATCGTATCCCTGGCAACCAGAGCAGCAGACGCAGAAGTGGCTCCGATACGAACATCCGACTCTGGGAGTGAGGAGTTTGAAGTATGGAAAACTGCGGTGATGATATCGCTTACACATAAAAAGAGTGGTGCTACTGCTAACTGCTAAGTGCTAAGCTACTACTAAAACCACTGCTCACTGCTTAACTTAACATAAGACAAAATAGAATTGTCAATTAAACTGTGTAAAATTTGGAAGTTATGGTAAGATAAGAAGATAGTAGAGGACTTACCGAAGGGACAAAGGACGAGGAGGTTAGCTGAAGAAGAGGCAGTACAAGGTTCAGAAGTAACACCCTTCACCAGGTGAAGAAGGAGAAGGAGTGGAGAGAGCTGCAACATCTTCACTCATCACATCTGTACAGCGTGGTGTGTGAGGAGTTTGACGAGGTCAATCAACAATTCCGGCGAGATATAAATAAACCGTAAAGTTTGATCTGCGTATATGACGGTCTCCAACGATCTAGTGGTCACGAATTCAGACGTCAGAAAATATTATTGAAACCTCGGACTGCCCGCAAAACCAGGGGAAATCAAGCTATCGTGTTTCTGAGTGACTAGTGTACGTGAGCTTAGTTGCTTTGCAAACTTACAGTATAATTGTCAGCAATGATTTGCTCTAATATGCAACAACTGCGAATAACTTGTTAAGCTGATGATGATACCCCTCAAGAGATGCCAAGCACGAAGGTTTGGACAGATCTTTTGGGCAATGATTCGTCTGACACAAAGAATTTTAAAAATTCTAACTTTAAATCCCGTGCCAGTCTTGCTACATGTTTGGAGACACGCTTAGTAGTAAACAAGGTAGCACAAACTGTACGAAAATAACTTTAAGCGCAGAAGGCTCTATAAAGCTAAAAGTCGATAAACCACTGAAGATCAGATTGTCTGAAATAAACGATTTCATCTTAGAATTATCTTTCTTCGCCCATTTTGTAAAATGTGAACTTTGCTAACACGTTATAAAAGGTTCCTGTTCCAAGCATTGGTTCCATGTTCATCTACTATAGTACTATCAACATAGAAGTTTTAACTAAAATAAACGTGAAGCCGTACAATTTACCAAGCAAATATTGAACTATGATAATATCCGACTATCCAACCTCGTTTACCAGGTAATGTTATCCTTGGTAACCATCTGTTCTCGAATAAAATGCTAGTTCCCCTTAATTTCCAGACTTATCCTTTAATATTATAATATAACCCGTGGTCTGAAAATTATAATTTGGACTACACACAAACACAGGAGTAATGCCGTCTCGACAGATGGTTGAAATATAGGACCTAAATAACCTACAATTAGCTATGTGATTATGTCTGTCTATAGCTCTATAGTCAGTAGGACAGTAGGTAGTTATCTGCGTGTCTAAGTGATTACTTGCCATAACAGATTCCATGTCATAGTGATGTAAATTCACGTAGTTTACATAACGTTTATTCTGGAGCGGGTTAAATGTAGAAGATGACGTTGAAAGAAAGAAAATGTGTGAAAATGACTAAAATTTTCAACAAAATACAGTGGTTAGCAACAAACTGGTATTGTGCAAGGAACTGCGTATCAAGAAAATGCCACCTATCCTTAATAAATGATAATAATAATAGGTAATTAATTGAATAAAGTATTAAGTTGAACTTAATACTTAGTTATTGGTGTCCAAACGGCACAAGGTACTATTGGTCTCCTCCATATAAGATGACGTGAATGTGGACTAAGAATAGTGAATACTCCACAAATACTCAAATAGTGAATACTCCACAAATACTCAAATAGGCGCATGAAGGGATTCAATCTGTCTTACATCCACACAACAGTCAGTACATTCAATCAAATCAATCCTGTTAATTGAACTCACTTCTATACAAGCATAACATTGCAAGATACTTTAAGGCCAAGGGGCGGCTCAAAATTGTAACATCTGAACCTATATTGACCTCGGCGTGACCACGGCCACATAACACACGACAAAAAGCCATAAAAACAAAAGATCGGCCACATGGTTGTGTATGATTGGTAGATGGTTAGACTGGAACCATACTGATCACATGATGCAGATACAGACACTAGAATCTCTCACGTGACCAATAACATCAGCGGACATAATAGCAGGTTTTGGACTCACTCAAAATAAGAAGTAGAGTGAAAGTTAATGGCAGTCTATGAATTAGTTGAAGGGGATGATGACTAATTGCTTGAGATGAAGTATACAAGTCAATTACCCTGTCAAAATGAGGAATTCTGGAGCGCTTCTCTCTTTGTGGTTGAGATATGTGGGTTCTTGGCGACTAATTAGATTAGGGAAAGTCGGCACATCAATATTGGGCATAATGTTCCATAATTCTTAAATCCTCGTACTATTGAAAGATTTCATTAAAATTATTTCATAAAAATGAAGCATATAATTGATTATATAAAATACTAGAAGGCTGTGATTACAAACTGAAACGATCCAGTATAGAAAGATGGCAGTGCTGGTCATTATAACTATCTAAAATGTAAAATGAAGATAAAACAGACAGTTAGATCGTAAACACTAAAACAAAAGATACGAAATTAAAACCACCAAATTTGTTCTTCATAGTACGATATTGATATTGCTATATTGTATACTTTTGTACTATTAATAAAAGTCTCCAAAATAAAAGGAAACGTGAAGACAACATTGGGTTTGGTGCACCACGCAACACAAAAATTAGATATTCTTATGATACGCAAACTGAGAATTCAGATGTCGCATACTTTCTAATTTTCTATTTCTAAAATGTCGAAATGAATTCATTACATGTGGCAGATGTTAACCGTTTCAGACAGCCAAATACACACCCAATACTACTTACTTATTGTGTTTACTTTCTTCATTTCGTACACCCTGACATAGTAAATAAACAGAACTGTTCAATAGTGGAGACATTTCAGCTAAACTTGCAGTGTAAATCACAGAAATTTCAAACCACAGCGCAAAATTTATTTGCATTAGTGTACATACTGCAGTTTGTAGTTTGTGGCATACGGAAAATCAATGTTATTGTTGTACTTATGTTGATTTAGTAGAGACAGTAAAGGTATAATTTTGGTGACAGCAACGAAAAAGGCACAAAAAATAACGATTTTTTTTACGGCAGGAATAATGCAAACCTAAAAGAATTATACTAGGTACAAACCCTCAAAATTTGGTTTTTCTTGGACAAAGAAACCTTCGCTAACACAAAATGTGTAGAGCTGGATGACCTGCATGCCTGTTATGGAAATATCTGTTGTTTTACCGACCAGCTCAGCGGACTGCAAACAGGAATATGTTGCGGGATCATTCTTCCATTTTCATCATTACCAGTTCCTTAGTCAACGGTTTAGCAAGAGCAGTGTAAAAACGTGTGCGTCAGCGGGTAACAGGAAGTGTAAGACACGGCGTGTGACGTGACGTTCCTTGTCACGTGACACAACAACTTTTTATTTTTTTAGTAACAACAAATAAAACAAACTGTTGGTAGTCTAAACTCTAAAGGAGAACAACGGCGATACGAGCTGGGGATGTCAGCGTTACCATGGCAACTGAGTGCAGTTACTATGGCAACTGAGTGCAGTTACTATGGCAACTGAGTGCAGTTACTATGGCAACTGAGTGCAGTTACTATGGTAACTGAGTGCAGTTACTATGGTAACTGAGTGCAGTTACTGTGGTAACTGTGTGAAGGGTGAAGTTACCATGGTTTGATATGAATACAGGCTGGTTGATCGCATGTACATCAGGCAATAAAAACATTAGTTTTGTTACAAGAACTGAATACAATTGATATTTTACAAATATTTAAACACGAATAATTATAAACACATAAATATTCGATATCTTGTAGTCTAGTGGATACAAACCAGAGATTCGAATATTTGGTATTTGGCGGGAGTTTGCCAACATTACAAGGACTATAAGACATAAGTACCAGCAAGGAACAATTCAAAGAACATTATGTCGAAATAGATTTCATGACCAGTTTTGCTTACATCTAGTATCCACACTAGTTTTTTTGCAGCGCTGCCCCCTGTTCAATATCATTTGACAACAATTTAGGCCAGTGATAGAGACGGAAATAATGTCGAAGTGGACTTTGACAAGCAGAATGATAAATGTACAGGATGTGTATCGTAATGTTTCAAACGTAGAAAAGTATTAAAAAGAGGAGGAAAAAGAGAAGTAAAAAGACTCGATCATATTATGAGACAAAGAATAAGAAATACATACCTAACTAATATAGGTTATATAGGCTAACTAAAATAAGCCAACTAAAATGAGCCAACTTAAATAAGCAAACTAAAATAAGCCACCCAAAATAAGCAAACTAAAATAAGCAGATCGTACAGGTCTACTGAACAGGCTGTTCTAATTCTAGTAAAGTGTGGAGAAACATGAGGCTTGTAACAACACGCCCAGGAGAGTAGTTACAATTAAATACAATTGTGTGACAGTTGCAGACAGTCACAAGACTCAGTGTATCCCGAGCTATACTTTGTTGAGAAGCGCCTTATCTAGCATAGTAGTATCCCGAATATACCTCTATACCTTGTTGAGGAGCGTCTTTACTAGCACGGGTTTTGTGGAGTTGGTTCAGAAATAAAGACACTCAGAGAGTCTGGTAGAAAATGTAGAGTTTTATCGACCCATTGTTGGATGGGTTTTGTGGAGTTGGTTAAGAAATAAAGACACTCAGAGAGTCTGCAATCAGAACAACCACATAATTTAATAAGGAAAATTCAGGAGATCTTTAAAAGGAATGCACTTAAGGACATTCTCTAACTATGTGAGACAGAGGTTGACTTGAAAGAAAACTATGCCTGACGTAAAAAAAGACATCACCCGGCCTAAGACATCGGCTGTGAAAACAAACTGAAATTTGCGTGATGAATAACAAAGTTTCCAATTAGCTAAGTAATTAGCACCAATATGACTTGATGTGAGGACGTATAACGGGATAGCAAGAGGAGAAAACCGCGGAAAAGACGCATCCATTAGAAATACTGAAATGTGTGTGGTAAACGAATTATCATCGTTATGCAGCATTATGTATACGTATGTCATGACTACAACAAGATAATGGAGCAGACACGGTTTATTGACAACCGTGACATAAATAGATGTGTCCGATCTGGAGGAAGCGTCCTGGATCTGGCAAACTTCTTAATTGGGTAATTGTTAATTGTAATCGTTATAGTTAATAGCTGTGATTGTTATAGTTATATAATAATATCTGTGATTGTTGTTATTGTTGGTGCTTCCCGGCAAGATTGCCCGATATAAACCTCCTTTATTAAAGTAGTGTACTATCTCTACTAGAAATACTATTTCTAGGACACCAATGTCTCCCAAAATTCTTCCTTCTTTACAAACTGTACAAAAATTTATAATAATAAAATAATATAGTATATACAGGTATGAAGTACTACCTATGTCTATTTCTAGTCATGTTGTGTAAAATAGGGACTTCTTCGTCAGTTTTATGATGAATAAGACTAATATTAGTCCTAGTCTATTAGTCCTATTCAAAATAAAACTAGGTCTAGTGTTAACTTTATGTTTGATGAAAAGGACTAATATTAGTCCTATTCTATTAGTCCTATTTACTATAAAACTAGGTCTAGTGTTAACATTATGTCTAACACTTTTCATAACACTAATATGTCTTGTGATGTCTAGGGAAGTGTTGCAGCTGTTTCATATCTGACCTGGATAAACTAAACTTCATTTACCTAATTATAATAATAAACTAAACCTAGATTCTAGGTAATTATAATCAGGGACAGTGTGTATATAGCACAGACAGGAGGTTCAGAAGAGGATGAAATAAAAAACATAGTGTCAAATACGTAACTTTACTAAGTCATGTCTGAAAAAAACGGGTAAATTCATTATTTTGTACACTGGTCAGTGTTTTGCTGAACCCGGTTGTTTGACGGATGTTTACGACAGACTGAAAGTGTTTAACAATCAGGCTGTGATGACGTGATTTAGAGAGAGCAGTATCACGTCTAGTGCTCATGATAGAAACAATGGTATCAGATACTGGGCCATTCAGAGCGAGACGGTCTGTTCAAATGTATCGAACTGCCTTATTAGTTCATATTGCTATCGCGATTATACAAAAGACCAGATACCCCGGCTGATAGAATGAAAACAATAAATAATTAAAACAAATTCTTAACAATATTTTTCCAAAAGAATATTTTAAAATGGTAGTATTCATTTATAAAAGCTTAAAAAAGTAAATAGGATAGGTTGAATATACTGACACAGTAACAAGTAATTCAGTAGTAAGTAAAGAAAACTAAACCAATGCAAGTAATGAAAACTTAATGTCATACAAATATTTCAGGCGTACCAAACTACCAAATTAATTGAAGATTTACCTTTTACTTAACAACATCAAATCAAAAAATGGAAGTGAAATTGATCATAATAAACAAAAGGAAACCTAGGATTAAGGAGACTAAAGTCACAACTAGAAGGTGAAAATAGCGACATTTCAGCACTACAGCGCTAACCCTTACTTATGTACATTAAATAAAAGATAGGCACTAGTAGGGCAGTCCACATTGACTTCCGGTTGGCGCCAACTCTTCCACAAAGCAATTACTTAGCCCTTGTGTTAAGATGGTATAGATCTGGAGGGTGCCCCCTTCCTGTGCCCACAGAAAGAGAGAGAGAGTTAGTGTTTTCTATCTATTCACTAGTGGGGGGTCCCCGCTTTTGGGGGTAAATGTCCCGAACGTGCAGAGTTATTCTAATGAGATAACAAGCTCCATCGGCTGTTTGGTTACAAAGTCACAGAAAGGGAGAGCAATAGCATGGAGTTGTAATGTAAAATAGACACAGTTCGGCACGAGCTGGTCCACATTTACCTTGGACCAGAACATTAAAACACAGGCTAGTACACACAGGTCCTTAGGAGCTAAAAATGGGCGACCAATA
The DNA here is from genome assembly GCA_000226015.1 of Mnemiopsis leidyi. Classification (NCBI taxonomy): domain Eukaryota; kingdom Metazoa; phylum Ctenophora; class Tentaculata; order Lobata; family Bolinopsidae; genus Mnemiopsis; species Mnemiopsis leidyi. The sequence continues at coordinate 38,040 of JH153275.1, forward strand.
GGAACTTGTAGAAAACGTTTAGTGATCTTTTTATCACACAACACACTATTTACCAAGCTAACAGGTTATCTGCGGCGGAAATATAAAGAGTAAAGATAGCCCAACAAGTGGCTTTCTATCTTTAGGAACCTATCCTGTAACCTATCTGTAAGCTGCTAAATTATCATTTAACAGCTTACCAAAATATTTCTGGTCACCTGGGAACCAATTTTTGGACCCGGACGGAAACACGGGTAACTGATAAAGACCCACTACTGTTGGATTGAAGACCTGCTTCCAGCACTTGGCTGAAGATCTATGTGACTATATGAACGATGGATTAGTATTTCCTTACGTCGAAGCTCGCAACGACGATTGTTAGAAAGACTTATCCCTTTATGTATTAGCTCATGATACTCTTCTGGCCACAAGACATCACCACAGTGCTGGCAGGGAAAGTAATATGCCTTGTAATTGAACTTCAATTGAACACCCCTTTTTGATTTATCTTACTCACTGTACGTGTACCGTAAAAGAGTCACATGCATTTTCGGTGGTGACTTGTTTTAGATATTGGGGCAATAGTATATAATAATGCATTCTACGGTGGTGACTCAACGAAGTGCGAGGAGTACCTTAATCACACCAAGTCATCAAAACTAAACAGATAAACAGAACAAGCAAACTTAACTAAACAACTAAAGAGGACTAGCAAACTTAACAGAAGAACATACAGAAAAAGGAAAAATGAAAATGAACTCAACTATTACAAACCATACCTGGATAAGGCAGGGGTGTGTGACGAAGGAAGTAGGATTGAAGTGAGGAAAACTAACGAAGGAGCGCACAGTGGGTTCTTTCACTCTAATTCTTCAATTATGAAACTAAAGAGCGGCAACATTGACTCAATCTCAGTCTCTCATCCTGGCACTTGTCGTGGGTGCTAATGCCAACATAATGGTATAATGCGAGATGGAAAGGACGTTAACATTAATCAATAGAGAACGAAAATCGACATACTTCTGAAAATTTAGGGAGTTTTGATGTGCAGAAATTGCTCAACAATAACATCTTGCTTAGAAAATAGTTCGTTTAGCATATATGTGGCGCACGTATATTTGTAATAGCCCACATATCATTATTTTGAAGAGACAGGACTCCTCATGGACTTCGCCACTATCAAAAAGCAGGTTTGTCTAAAAGTTCTGGCCCTTAGTCTTAACTCTTTACTAAGTTACTAGCTAATCGCACAATGTACAGATGAGATGGAAATGCTCCTGCAAGCTTTCTTAGAGAAATGCTCATTAGACATATTGGGTAAAGGGTCATAGAATAGTAAGGTAAATGTAATGAACATGAGAATATGTGGTTTTGTTGTACAGAAGCACAGAATCGATACAAGTTCTAAATGATCATAAATTCTTGTTAGAAAAAATATATTATGCCGATATTCTAATATTTTAGGTGCGGTCAACAAGTTTAATGTTTCTGGAAATATGGCAGAGTGTTTCCCAAGAGTCGACATATAAAAACTGACAGTCACGATTCATTGAACAGACTTTTCTATGAACGTGACAGTGGACTTGGTAATTAATTAGTTATTCAGCTAATCAGCAACGTACCGCACTGCAGCTAGGCGTAACCATGACAACTATAACAATGTTTGCAACAATATGGCAAAATAAAGTCAACAAAACTTTACAGACATTTTCTGTTAGTGCGAAAATACTCGTAAACAGAAGATCCCTGGAGCGGTAAATACTAAAACGGTCCTAGTATCAGGACAACAGTTAAGTTTGCAGCAGGAAACAGTTACAATATACCACGTGATGCTCTGTTTTGTCTCCGTCTCTTTTTAATGTGGGAGTTTAGCTCCATTGAGTGCAGCATTCTTTGCTTCGTAAAGCACAGCAGTAATTTCTGAAGACGGAGGCTATGCTATAAGAATTTCGATTAAGGCTATTGGCGGTAGTTTAGAACTCGATCTAATAGTTGGAGGGAAGAAATAGACACACTCTCCATGTGCTATCTCTATTTTGTACGGACCTTAAACATTTTACTAGAGTTTTTTTCTTAAACTCAGCAACCTATTCCAATTATAATATAGACTAGAAGTCGGCAAGAAGTCCTAAAAACACAGATTTACAACATGATTTAGAGGAAACAAGAATATCGACAGACAATTATATCAGAATCTTGACCAAGGTAATCTCATCTACCTAGCGGCTAGCTGGAGACTTTAATGCCCGCACTGCTTCCCTGAACTTCGAGCTTACAAGCGACGACCCGGAGCTTGAAGATACAACTATTAGCCACCCATGTGTCACGGTCAGAAACAGCAAAGATAAAATTGTTAACGCACGAGGGAAGCTATTTCTTGACTTCATCGCCTGTACCAACCTTTCCCTACTAAATGGTAGTACACTTGGCGACGCCCTGGGTGAATATACTTCTGTTAACTACAATGGCAGTAGCGTGGTTGATTACGTAGCAACCAACCAAAACCTCCGAAATCTAGTCAGGAGCTTTCAGGTCCTCGACCTCACGAAGTATTCCGACCATAAACCTTGCATTACCACACTGGTTATTAAACACAATTTCACTGCAAGTGAGGAGATACTGGAAGTGTTGCAAAACGCACCCTCTAAATATAAGTGGCCCTCCGATAGTACGATAAACGCTAGT
>JH153276.1:2112-29852 GCA_000226015.1 Mnemiopsis leidyi
CTTGGATTGCAGGAGTGTACCGAATTAGTGATCGTATGACTATGAAACCTTTTTACAGCATTACAATCAGTGCAACATATTTTAAAAGTTTGACACATGCCAGAAAGCTTAGAAGCAATTCCATAATTGATGATGGTAAAACTTTGGGGGAGGGGGCAAATGATCCCCCAATCCAAATAATCGAGAGGGCCATGGCGCCCTGGCCCCTCTGTTCTTTTAAAACCACAATCCTAGTGTAATTCCCTTGGTTTCGTACTGTTTGAAAAAGTCCCACTAGAAGCTATTAATCTTTAAACCAGTTCAGTATAGCAGATATCTCTTAAACTGCAAGTGTAAGGAACATACAAAAGAATGTGTGAAGTTTTTGCCATAACATTAGTCTATTCAGCCCGCCTCTGGCAAACAAATTTTAAAACTTTGCATGTGTCAGATAGCTTTGAAGCAATGTTCATAATAAAAGTTCTTGAAATTCTGGGGGAGGCCAAATGATACCTTCGCCCTTTTATTGATAAAAGAAACGACATTGATGCTTAAGACCCTAGCTAGACGGAACGTATCGGATCACATGTCGCAGCACATACCGGGCATGTGCCATCTAGTTAGGATCATGTTCCCCGGTATGATCACGGCATGTGCCGTCTAGTTAGGATCATTTTCCGCGACACCTGACATGGAACATGATGTGCCACCTGATCTCGACCTCATTTTCATTTGACTGTGGCATAAATTTAGGCTGACAAGATTTTGATCTATTTCAGAAAATTGTTTCAATGAAAACCGTGGTTTACTGCATAATGTATGATAATCTTATTCCATCATTCAATTCCTTATAAATACTGATTTCACAAAAACACACATAATGATATTGTACATGAACTCTTCTTATCCTCTGCGAGTGCAAGATTTAAGTTTGTCCAGCTTTGTCGTCCCTATCGTCCGGTGTCAAAGATCGCCTCTTCCTTGGGTAAAGAACAAGGAGGCTTTTCTGGATCAGAGTAGACTGGGAGAGTTGAGGGTCTTTATTAGTGTCTCCCGATGGCTGGCCAATGCTCGTTGATTCTGGGACCTGTAAGGGATCGACGTCGTCAGGTTCTGTCTGTCTAAAGGTTCTGAAGCTTGGTTCAAGGTCTCCGTAAAAAGAGGTGATTCTGGTAGGACTGGGAGCAATCACTGGAGGAGAAGGAGGATCTATGTAGACGACAGAGGTGCTCGTGAAACTTCAATCAACGTCATCACATGATTCAGCATGGTGTGAGTGGATGTTACTAGAAATAAACGAACCATACTCCCAATCAGTCGCTAACAGGGTCTGCCGATAATTTGAGATCAAATGATTACACTAGAGCACGTCATTTGTCAATCAGTACACCTTACCACATCAGGACGTAAGCTCGAAGCATGATAGCTTAACGTCATCCTGACAATTTCAGCGACATAGAAATTGAACCTTACAATGAAAATCGACATGCAAATCAACTACCCCTGGGCCCTGTCAGTAGATGGACTCCTCTAAATGCTCGTACAGAGAAGAAACATCAGTGTCCATTACATTATGAAAATTCTGAAAGAAACTTCTGCAACTGATCAGTGTTGTACGCTGCCGTATTTTAAGAAACTCAGCAGCGTTTTTCCAAAATATGCGGCCGCATGGAGAGTTCCAAGTTATTCTAAATTTTTGTGCCCTGTACAAGATTTGCGGTACCATACATATTCGTTAAATCGAAATTCTGGCAATTAATTAGAATGATCTTTAATGTACTTGATAATCGATTCATAATTATGATTATCAGTGCTCCCCCAAATGAGCTATTGGCCCTTAATTATTCATCAGCAATTGCAATGAAATTTCGGATTTCACACCACGGAAAATTACCGGTGGAATACACAGACATAAACGTTTCCTGAAGAGTTTAACCTTTTGGGAAGGAGACTGCCAGCATGAAAGACAACAAGTTTGTGATTTTTACAGAATATCCGCGGAAATCCTTGAGAAGATATATCATTCCATCCTTTTCTGTGGCAGGCGACTCTATCGAACCTGCAAAGAAGCTAGCCCTCACCCGCAGATATTTAGCAACTGTAGACAATTTTAATACCCTGCCGCAACCGTTTAGGGTCAGACATTCTACTGTCAGACCCATCATCTGTGAAGTTGTCAAGTTCCTGTCCACGGAGGAGCATTTCTTCAAGCCTGATATTTGCTAAAAAATATAATTGGTCGTGCAACTAGTACATTGGACACTTGATCCAATAGCGACATGTGCTGCGGAATATGTCACATCTAGTTAGGACGTGTGCTGGGTCACGTGTCGCAGCACATATGGCGGCATGTACTGCCTAGTTAGAACATGTGACACGATACGTACCGTGGATGTACCGTCTAGTTAGGACAGGTGACACGATACGTGCTGCGACACATGATCCGATACGTGCCATCTAGTTAGGGTCTAAGAAACGATGAAAGGGAACTTAGCTTCTTCTTCTATCATAATAGCGGTTTCTGTAAAGTCAAATTTCAGTATTTAGTATGGAAACTGACTAATATTTCCTGTAGTATATAGGGGGTTCATAGACATCAATTGATGCGAGTTTGTTGTTGCTGAAGCTTTCAATAAACATCTGTTAATCATTGTCAGCTTGTATGTTGATTCTGCTTTTGTGTTTTTTCTTGCAGGATGGGGTGAGGGGGAAAACATCATGTAGATTTGAGTGAAAATAGGCTGCGAAAGGGGCACAAAATGGACTGAGAGGTGCAATATGGGCAGCGCTGGAGGGAACACCAGCAAGGGGTGCAGGTGTTATAATGCAGCATTACGCCGTTGACAACAGTCAACATGGCCCAAAAACAGGGCAACATGGTCAAAAAATTGTGGTATCTACACAAGAGGTGGGGGATTGGATTTTCATATCCCCAAATCCTAGAGGAGTATTTGCCGTGTGCAACCTTCTTCAGTTGACTTAGCTCGGTGAGGTGGGTTTTCGAGAAAAGATATTGAGAATCTTGTAGGGTACCCCTGCACTACAACTGCTTAAACTCATTTTCTCTGTATGGCTAATGTTTGGTATCCATGATGTTGTTTTCAAAAGTTTAAATTTGGTTTCTCTCATCTATGGTTTTTCTAGGGCATTCATAATGAAGTTAAAAGATTTCTCTGCACTTTGTTTCGACATGGACTTCACACTTGTCAATTATTCCTTGAAGAACTTCCTACCTATGGTGTATGATGTCACAGCCCAGTTCCTTGTCGAAAAGAAAGGATACCCAAAAAGTTTACAACATCGTGATGAAGCTGATGTGAGTTTCATATTTCAGTTTTTCAAGCGCTATAACCAGTGGCTTAACGTTGTAGCTGTAGCCAATATGGCGCCCCTCGGCGGTAAAAAGGCGCCCTAAATGGCACCCTTGGTATTAGGGCATACTTGGGGCTATTTGTGGGGGGAAAAAACTTTGTGGGGGAAAAAATCGGGGGGCGCCCCCTTTCGACGGCGCCCCCCGGTGTGGCTGTGGGTGCCGGGGCATTGTTACGCCTCTGTTTTTAACAAGACAGCAAACTAGATTATTAGATTAATTAGGTAAGAGAATGTATTATATTAACTATATCACTTGGATTTTTTTTGGAAATGTGTGGCACTGTCTTCAAGGCCCTTGTTTATTTCGAGTTAAATTATTTGAAGTAGGAAACTTGCATCTAAATCTGTTGCATTGCCCTTTTTAGAAGTCTTCAGTGCCTACTATGTGTTATTTCAGTTGAAGCTGATTCGCCAGGGACTACTGTTAGACAAAAAGACTCATCATTTTATTGATGTATCATCAACTGGTGATATTATTTCAGCATATGATGGAAGCAGATTTCTTAGTAAGGACAAGGTAAAATTTATTTTTGAAAAAATGTATTGCTGTTTAAAATTTAATGAATTATGAAGATTATTTCCAGAATAATTAAGTGGTCATTGTCCATTGATCTTTGAATGTCTCCTAACTAGACTCAAACATTTGCTTAATTAATGTATATAATTTGAACTTTAATTACTCCGAAAAATTACAGATATCGACTATTTATCCAGACAATAGATGGCCACTCTTCGATTTATTCTACAAAAGGTTTGAGTGTGATGCAGAATATCCTTCTTATAATGACACACCTTACTTCTTTTTTGACTCTTGCTTCGTTTCACCTGTAATTCCCATCATAGCTAAACATATGCAATCTCTCAGTTCTTCTGATCCTGATTACAGTAATAAATGTCGATCTTTTTATAAAGATGTTTTAGAATCATTTGGGTTCAACTTCAATCCCGAAAACTACAAAGCAAGAAAAGGTTTATTTTTCCCAGAAATGATTAAAAACACTGATCTATACATCAAGAAAGCTAGCCCAAAACTCAAGGATCGTCTTAAGGAATTGAGAGATAAAGGCACTAAATTGGTGGTCATTACTGCTTCCCACATTGATTACACTGAGCTGCTGATGACATATGCATATGGTTCTGATTGGAGGGATTACTTTGATGTTGTGTGTTGTAGAGCTCGAAAACCTGGTTTCTTTACATGCAGCCCCCACGCTCGTCCATTTTTTCAATGGCATGATAAAGAAGAAACTGTTGGAATTGAATGTGTAATTGAGTTAAAATCAGATCAAACATTTTTAGAGGGACATTGGACCCAAGTCGATAAATGGATAAAATGTCATGCTGAAAAGCCTGGCCGGGTTGCATATGTTGGGGACTCCTTCAAATCAGACATTGTTCCAACAAAACTGTTCAGTTCATGGGATTTATTTGCTATTGTGTTGGAAGGGAAGAACTTTTTAAGAGAAGAAAGGGAGGCAAAGTATAATCATGTTAACAAAAAACCACATCTAGCTGATTCAGAGGGATGGGGAAACTTTTTTGGGAGTGTGAACCAAACAACAATGACAGCTGGAAAACTGATAGCACATGCAGATATCACCATGAGTGATATCGAAACACTTGCTTCCTTAGAATTTGATGAAAACTTTGAATCTGGCTGTTTTTATGACTTTGATCCATACTAAAGTTTTCAGTTAAATTTGACTGAAATATCTCACTTCAAGAGTATTTATAAATACTGTGAAGTGTGAATGCTTTATTACCAGCTTGTTAGGTGTAACCTAATTTTAAGTTTTAACTTTTTGCATGATAGCTTTAATATATATGAAATTTACTGGGGTACTATTATTGGATGTATTGTGTTATAGTAATTTATTTTTTTAAAGTTGATTTTTAAGCATGAACAGGGTGTCGGAATCTTACTTAAGTGGTTTACTCTTCAGAATCTTCAATGACACTTGTTTTTAACCTCCTTCTACTGATGAAAATTTAATTATGATCATATCTAAAATAAGTACAGATATTAAAACATTTCGAAGCTGAGTAACACTTTTAATCAGGATAATGTAGCACATGATACAATAACTTCTCAAAGTCATGGCAATATCACGTGCTATCACCTCAAAACTCCAGTCCTACTTCCTACCATCCTTTCTTGACGTTGTTAACGAGAGTTACATGCACAACGTCCCGAAAGGCTCAGAAACTCACTTCAAAGTTTTCATTGTATCAGAGAAGTTCGTGGGAAAACCCTTGATCAAAAGACACCGGGAAGTAAACACAGTTCTAGCAGAAGAGTTGCAAAGTGGAGTTCATGCACTGAGCATTATTGCCAAGACCCCTTCACAGTGGGAGTCAGATCCTAGTTTTGTAAAGAGTCCGCCCTGTTTAGGGGGCTCTAAATTGTGATAGGGTAATTTGGGCTGTAAAGTGTGCTATACATGCAGTAGATATTTTGTCTGGTTATTTTACCAGTTCTTGTACTGAAGAGCTTCAGAAGTAAAGATACATAATGCAACAAAAGTTGTTTTTGAAGGGGCCGCTTAGGAATTATCTGAATTTTGCTTTACATTATTTTGTGTATGTTTTTAAAAGAAATTTTTAGCAGATCAATATATTTCATCCTTAGATTTTTAGGCTGATACGATGCTTCCATGTATTATTGGCTATTGATCACTGTCTTGAAAAAATTCTCTATTTTACCATTATAAGCATAATCATGAAGCCATTTTTAGCTCAAGAGATGGAAAGTGAAACTCCCGAACAAATATTTGCTGAGGAGGAAATTCTTGAGGAAGCAACTGAAGAAGCTACTGCAACAGAAACAGCAGAAACTGTAGAAACAGCTCCAGAGCAGACAAAAGCTGTTGAAGCCAAAGTAGTTGAGAGTACAGCAGAAACTGCTAAAGAAGTTGAGGAAACAAATGCACCTGAAACTGCCTCTGTTGTAGAGGAAACAGAGCCAGCTCCCGAAAAAGGAGACGTCGCAGATTCTGGAAAATCAGTAGAAGATGTTGGAACTACTCAAGAAGCTGCTCCAGGTGAGCCTGAAACAAGTGAAGAGACACCCCCAGATGTGGAACAAGTTGTTAAATCAACTGCAGCCGTAGAAACTGGAAATAAAACAGAGCCTGCTGAATCAGACAAAGCATCAGAACCCGTAAATGAAGCTAGCCTTGAAGAATCAGACCAAAGTAAGGTATCTCCAGACACCGAAGCTATTGTTCCTCCAGCCGACACAGAAACCGATGATACCCCTACCACAGATCCAACTACAAAACCAGATGAAGCTGCTGCAAAGGAGACAGAAGCCGGCGAAGCTCTGAAGACCGAAGAGACCCTAGGCAAGTCTGGCTCTGAGGGAGAGAAGCCAGTGTCTGACGTAGAGATGACGGAACTGACTGCTAGCAGTGAGGAGGGATCGGTAGGAGTTGCTCAGGAAGAAGGGGAGTCTGCTCAGCCTCAAGTTGAGATGATGGAGGTGGAGTTTGATGAGTCTGTAGATCAATCTCAGGTAAGTAGTTACTTTGTTGTTCGGTTTTAAGTGGGGTTTTCAGCTGGTTGGGTTAGATTAGTTAATTATTGTTGAGACAGTTAGTTCGATAACAGATTCGTTTCGTTCTTCCAATATTCAATCCAGGATTAACGTATAGTCTGATATCATCGATTTTCTCAGGAACTTCAGAATCTGAAGACCATAGACGTGTCTATAAACGGTAATGTTGTCCAAGCAGAGGTTATCGAACAAGGGGAGGAAGCTGTGATGGAACAAGCTCAGGAGACGGCCACGACGGAGGAGACCTCTCAAAACGACAACAACGACAAGGATATCGTTACTAACGATACTGACATTGTTACTAACGACACTGACATTGTTACTAACGACACTGACATTGTTACTAACGACACGGATATCGATGCTAACGACACTGATATCGTTACTGAGCTGACAGAAAGGCCAGATGAGACAAATAGTGGGTCTACACTCCCTCACGCCAGGGTTCAAGTGTTTGCGGAGATTATTGAGGAGGAAATTATTGAGGAGGAAACTGTCGAGGTGGGTTATTTTTTGATCTTTCTAAGATTGATGTAGATTATTGTTTGTTGATATCTATAGTTTTAGCAAACCAAGTTAATGATAGATGTATAGGCTAGATTGGACATAAGTCATATCTTCAACTCATCTAGTCACTAGACACAGCACACAATCAGACTCGCCAACACTGATAAACCACACTTGTTCTGTAGGTACCCAACAGAACATCACAAATGCCACCACTTCACCACGAACCACTGCCACATTACTACACTTTGGCTGGTTCCACCCACACCCACTTCTACCCACCTCCCACATCAGAAGCACGTCCTGACAGAGGCTGTACGTGTTTCAGTGCATCTCGACCACACACCCACCACCCTGCTTCTCAATATCACACTCACTATAACACACACCAACCTTACATTTACACACATTCCAACAACCTGCCACCACATTCCAACAACCTGTCACAACATTCCGGGGGTTGTGCCGAGTATGGAAATTGTGGAGGGTATACCAATTCTGGCAGATTTAAGTTGTTTAAACCTAATGATAATGTTAGTCTTAATGTTGATTTGTCTTTACAGAATTCAAATTCCTCATCAATTTAGTTTGCATCAATTTTACATCTCACGAATTTCAACTATCTCACCTTCAATCTTCCTCACATATTTCACTTTCTGATGAACATCTCACAGCTAGTTGTTTATTACACATACAATATTACAGATGATAAACAACAGAGATGATAAGTTATCCCACTCAGACGATTTCATTACCAGTCTAGATACTCCAAGTTCTCATTCTACAAGCTCCAGGTATGGGCAAAGTGGTGAGGTCTGCCAGATAGTCGGCTGTGTTTTAACAGCCTTATCGTTATGTTTTTACTTCAGCCGATCAACGTTAGTCTTAAAGTAAGACTGTTCAAGCACTAATTGGGGGGGGGGGCACTGACCATGACACCCTGGAATTTGCCCCATGTTCACAAAACCAAGATTTTTTTGCCGGGACACCCAAACGTAAGCCAAATGGAATAAAAATCGTGGTAATCTACCCGCCTACTTACTTTAGCCGCCTGTATTAAGACATTGTTGTCCTGCCTCAAAGTTCAAGGACCAACTTTACCGCCAGGGAGCACTCAGCTGCCCTCCTTTTTCTACACATTTCTTCAAATCAGAATTGCTAATGAGAACTACGGAAGTTCATTTTATAATTCATTTTAATGTCAAGTCTACACTCAGGAGATTACAAGCAAGAGAGGACGCAGCTAAACGTAAAGACGAGTCAATGTTACTGTCTACCAAAAAGATAATAGACAGTACAGACGATGTCCTACGTTCTGCTAAAACTCTGTTGAAAAGTACGGAATACAAAGATGGAAATGAAGATTCGTCTAACAGGGAGTATCCCGCCATCTCCAGCAAGAAGTATCCTGCAAGTAAATATATCTACTAATTTGTTGCTTCTAACTTTGACATCTTTGTAAAATTGACGAGTCGTTGATAGAGAGCTGGATTGGCGTAGTTCCTTAATTAATGGGCAATAGCTATGCGTGGTATTAAAATATGTCTTTTCAGCTGGAGATATTTACCAGCCACAACCTCGAGAAAAACGTCAAAAGAAGAAGAAATCGAAGGTGGGTCCACTGTTTCCACCACATACTGTAATGATTATTTACATCGCGCGGCGTAATACATGTGAGAAACGCCGATACTGACGATTTTTACTTTCAGCCATGCGCGCGCATATATATAAAGTCTTTGTTGTCAGTGACCAATTAAGTCACAGTGGGGGTTTGCAATGGCATGCTTTAATGTTCCCGCTTTTAACGGTGAACTGTGTTTTTAAGTTTTACGCTACACTTTCTAGCCTGATCTACAGAAAGAGAAGGAGATTGATCCTGACTACGATCCAGAAGACGACTTTGACGACAAAGAATTCCTTTCTCCCAAAGGTAGAATTAAATGTCTGCATGATCAGTGGCTTGTAAGAAACCATATACTACTGACATCTTAAAGTGAACGATTGCCAAAACAAAATTTCTTCCAAAATCTCACAAAATATAAATTTTCCTTCTTCACCTTGGCAATTTTGGAGTTTTGGATTATGGCCAAATTTTAAGATCATAAAACCCTGACTTAGGCCAAACGATTAAAAAAATCGGGGTCATCCGAGCCTACTCTCGTCTCCTTCGTTAACTTGATGATCGATATGTTCCTAGATTTGGAGTCGGCTGCGTTTGCTAGCAGGTTACCTGCAGACAGAATGACAAAACAGGAAGCTATCAGCTTTTCAGATGTGTTTAACGTCAAAGATTCTCACAGCCACTTCCTTTACATACGAAACAGACTGGTTAGTAGTAGGTTAAACTGATTTGCAGGAATATTAGGGGGATTTGGTAGGAATGTGTACTTAACTTATTTAGTAAAGACCTAAATCATTCTGAAATAATGATGCCACATCTGAGGTTATTAACCTTTTTTCGCATAATACCAACACCCCAGTTATTCGTGTGGCTGGAGGACCCAAAGAATAAGCTGACAGTTGAAAACGCCCTACCTAGAATAGAGCCACCTCATAACGGTTTGTTACTCTCTCTTTGAGACTTAAATTCTTGATTCTATAAACATTCTATAAAAATTCTAAAATAGTAAACATGGAGTTATCTACAAAACACAGACGAGAGATATCTGACTGGGGAAATATTCAGAGGACGAAGAGTTGGTTGAGCGAGTGTACGAGTACCTAAACAGATACGGGTTTATCAACTTTGGAGTGTATACCTCACCTAACACACCTGAACCTGCACCTACCGCTCCTAAAGTCCTGGTTGTTGGAGCTGGAATATCAGGTAGCTACTTCATGTTGTATCTTGACGAGTGTGTTCTAACCACTCTTTTGCGTGTCAAAATTGTGCCTGCTAAATAAAGAGTAACTTTTCACCGAGGTATTTTAATTCGTTCTGACATAGTTGTTTGTAGGTCTGACGGCGGCTAGACAACTTCAAGAGTTCGGTCTGAACGTTGAAGTTATTGAAGCTAGATCAGTAGTGGGGGGTCGAGTCTGTACGTTCAGAGAGAGTAACTACGTAGCAGATCTCGGAGCAATGGTGGTTACCGGTCTGGGAGGAAACCCTCTTGCAGTTCTAGCTAAACAGCTAAATTTGGAGCTAATGCCGATTAAGCAGGACTGTCCTCTGTACGAGTTTACCGGTCAGATGGTCCCTAAAGAGAGGGACGAGAGGGTGGAGCGAGAGTTTAACAGACTGCTGGAAGCTACAACCTACATGTCTCATCAGTTGAACGTCAACAGTATCAACGGGAGACCGGTCTCCCTTGGTCAGGCTCTAGAGATTATCATTAAGTTGCAGATCAGACAGGTGAAAGAGAAACAGTTGAAACACGGGCGGGAGAGATGTGAGATTCAGGAGAAGTTGAATCACATTCAGCAGGCACTGTTCCCGCTTCACGAGAAGATCAAAGATTCTCATTCCAAATATCTCGGTAAGTGGAAACTCCTCGTGTTGTTTTCTGCTGAAATTATATTTTGTTTCAGACAGGAAAGTTTAAATGTTTAAATTATTTCCATCGATTTTATTTTCAGCCTTTACTGAGTGATTTTTGATACCAAAATTACCCCATTTTATCTTCCAGAGCTAAAGATGAAACACGAGGAACTGTCGGATCAGCTAGGCGAGGTTATCCGCGACCAGAAAGCTGAGTTTGAAGTGAAAGCTGCCTACAAAGTCATGCTGGAAACGTTTGCGGAGTACGACGCTCTCCTGAAGGAGCAGCAAGAGTTGGAGGTCCAGCTGACCAAAATGGAGCAGATGGTTCCCAACGAGATTTACATGACCCCACAAGAGCGACACGTGTTGGATTGGCACTGTGCCAACTTGGAGTTTGCCAATGCGGCCCCGCTCTCAGCTCTTTCTCTCAAACATTGGGACCAGGATGATGACTTTGAGTTTACTGGAAATCATCTCGTTGTTCACGACGGGTAAGAAATACTGCTGTTTTGTGTTAAAATTTTAAGACATTGATGTTCCAATAATTACGACTCGGACTCCTGTCAACTTTGAACTAAACCATCAATATCTTGAGCACCGAAAAATTTAAATGATATAATTTTTGTCGCAGCCGATTATGACATTAAAACCATCTGCACTTTTACCAGATTGTCCACCGTGGCAGAGGCGATGTCAAAAGGACTGAACATTCGACACAACACAGCATGTGTAGGTATCAAGTACACAGATTCCGGAGTTGAGGTGGCAACACGAGAAGTAAACCAGATGAACAGCAGCTGGGCTACCAACTCGACCAGCACTATTACAGCTGATGCTGTGTTACTGACCATCCCCTTGGGGGTTCTCAAGAAGGAGAAGTTGAAGTTCGACCCTCCTCTGCCTGAGTGGAAAACTTCTGCCATAAAGAGGATGGGATTCGGCAATCTCAACAAGGTACGTGGCGATAGCTTCTTGATTTTGTTAGTTATCACTGTTTTAAGGTTCATTCAATTGCTTGTAAATTTCGCTACATTTTGCTGTATCGCTCACAACTCGTAAGTTCAACATTGAACAAGATTACTACATTTAAAAGAATCAAAGTTAGAAAATACAATGAAATCAAATAAAAGTACATGGTTCAAAATATGATGAAATATGAATTTAAATTGTTAAAAGTTCGGCAATGGAAATCATTAAAGCAAAATGACCTGTACTGGTCTTATTACATAATCTGGGCATCAGCATTCAGCATTGTGGTATTCGTCGCCAGAAGACACGCTAAAGTATCGTGTCTTTCGAAACACTCTTTCTTGTTTAAGTTCTGTTATTTCAGCTTGAAGCTTCTTGTTTCGAGCGTTTGCAGCCGATTTATCCTCCATGAGTTTCAGTACCTTGTCATAGAGTTTTCGGGCACGAGCTTTTGCTACTTCCTTCTTTTCAATTAGTTCCTCTACTCTATCTTGAAGTTTCTTAACACGAGCTTCAGCGGCCGCCTTCTCCTTTGTTAAATTAGCTATTTGGTCGTTGTCGGGGATAAAATACGCTATTACCTTCAATATAATAACTGCTAGAATTGTGTCTGTGACCTGATACTGTAGAATTTGCTGTAGAATTTGCTGCAGAATAGATAGCAGAGTTGGAACGTTATCATACTGTTTGCAAGACAAATAGACGACCCGGCCATAATCACAATTGCGAGAGGTACTGTAAGAACACGATTTCCAGTCCCCTTTTGTACACCTTATTTCATCCAGTGAAACTGTGTATTTTGACTTGAACTTCGAAAGGCCTACCGGCCAACTTGAATAATCTCTTCGCCATGTTTCAGCACCATGATGATAGCCCATATCCTTACAAGCGGCATGTGCTGCATTATCGCTGAAATGATCACCACAAACTGTGCCTCCGTTATAAAGGAGCAGAAACTGCTGTTGCCCAGATGTTTGTGATCCAAACTGGTTGACTAGAGAAAAGTAGCTTCTTTCACCAGCACACGTTACGAACACGTCTTTGGAATGGTCGTTACAATTATTTCCTCCGTTTTTGAAAGTGCATGCCGACCAATCTGAATGAGAACACGACAGGCTTTGTGGGAATACCTTGAACTGCATTTGGATCTTCCAAATATCCCCGTAAGTTGCCGACTTTGCATCCGTGTAACCCATGAGTTTGCAAACAGCATGCGCCGCTGCCATATTGAAGTTGTTAACACAAACCGTGTAACCGTTGTAGAGTAGAAGTCCTCTTTGTTGATTTTTTATGCTATTTCCTAATGAGTCAGCCAGTTGAAACAAATTGTCCGTGTCTGAAATAAATTCAACGTTAAAACAAATTAACAATTGTCCATTGACCACAATTTTGACCATTTGACCAAATAGTGAATTTGAAATTTTAATAATTTGGCATTTGTACTATAAACGGCTAAATTATTGAAAGCAAAATCCGTGTTCTCAAGCTTACACGTACATGCAGAGCTTTGCTGTTGGGAAGATAGTATAGGAACGACGGTTGAAACTATCACCAATGTTCTGAACAGTTCAGGCCATAATACTGGGGTCCACTTCATTTCAGCTAATAATATGTGCCAATATTCTTTGTGAAGTGTCGCGAATTTACAAAGTTATATTGTCGCAAGAATTACTCGCAACTGCCAACTAGATTTTTGGTGAATCAAAGTACTGATAAAATCTACAATTCAAAAGTGCCATTGAAAAGCTTATAGGATTAGTAGATAATTGAGAAGTTGGCCATAATACAAGTTATGGCCGAAAACTGTGTACATTTTTTTCTTATCATAAAGAAAGAGATTACCATTTTCATATAATTGTTTTGCTACTCTTACTTAAAGGAAACAGTAAAAACGATAATGTCAAAGTCAAAGAACATTAGATTCATTTATAGCCGATAAAAAGCTGATGAAAATTACGGAAACAACAGCTCTGTAAGGTACAACTCAATTTTGCCAACGAAATTCAAAGTTGGGCACAAGGATAATTGTTACTCGTATCAAATTACATGCTCATGGCAGAAAAAATGACCATTTTGGTGCAACCTAAAGTAATATAATAGTGATATAAAGCTCACATTCATTTATTCATATAATTATAATTTCGTGTGTCAGTAAAAATAATTAAATCCGATAGATTCAACCACAGTTATCTAATTTGATTCGTTTGATTCAAATTCAGATAATGCTATGTAATTAGATCGAATAAACTAAAATCGTGCCAATTTATTACCGCACAGCGTTTATGTCACTTTGTATCAATCTGGGCTAGCAACGTTTTGATACTCATTCTCTGAAGCGTCACTGAAGTGAGCTGTCTTCTCAGAATAAAAAGTTATTTCTTGTGTAGTTCTTCTCAACTCTTCTTGAAGGTGTCTGACTACTGCTTCTGTGTCCATCTTTTCTTTTTTCAGCGTTTCAATTTCAGAGTTTTTCCTCGTCATGATAACAGCAACAACCAGGGCAATGCAAAGTAAAGCTACAACAACTGATGTGCCGCCTGAATCTGAAGTTGAGGTTGGCTGGTGCTGATCATTCAGGATCTGTGAGCATGACAAATAGATGACTTTGCCATGATCACAATCATGAGAAGTTGTATAAGAACAAGATTTCCAGTCTGCTTCTGTGCAATACACATCGTCTAGAGAAATATGGTACTCTGATTGCGAAGATCCCGAAAGCCAATATGATTGGTCCATTCGCCATGATTTAGCAGCATAGTACCCCATATCTCTACAAACTGCGTGAGCTGAATTGTCGCTAAATTGGTCACCACAAACAGTTCCTCCATTATAAAGGAGCAGAAACTCTTGTTGCCCAGATATTTGTGATCCAAATTGGTTAACTAGGACAAAGGGACTTCTTTTCCCCGAACATGTTAAGAACACATCCTGAGTATGGTCATTAAAATCATTTTCTCTGTTTTTGAATGTGCAAGCTGACCAGTCCGCATACCAACAAGACAGACTTTGCGGAAATACTTTGAACATTTCTTGAATTTTCCAAGTTTGGCCGTTTTCCGCCGTTATCGCACTCTGAAACCCCATAAGTCGGCAAATAGCGTGTGCCGCGGTCTTGTTGAAGAGTTCCCCGCATACAGTTAAGCCGTTGTACAGAAGAAGTCCTTTTTGCTGGCCATTTATTTTGTTTCCAGAGGAGTCGACAAGTCCAAATGCATTGCTTGTATCTGAAAAATGGTTTAGTCATGACTTCTCATTAGTCAATCGCTGTCAAGTAATTGTAAGAATATGTGACACTATACTATAATGATAGGTATTTCGAAGAAGAAGGTGCACAGATATTCGACAGCGATTGGAGAGTGAAATATCTAGCAAAACCAAATAACCAAAAAAAATGCATCCGTAAGCGTACCTTGTGAAAGCGAACTTTCGAAACAAGACCGTTCTGCAGAGTAGAATCTGTTTTGTCGATTGTAGTCATCCCGTTTTGTATAACCTGATCTAAAAATATGACATCTACCATAATGCGTATCCAACATTGCAGCTCTGCATCTGAAAATAAATTTGCATACAATTAAACAATCGAATCTTCTATCGGATTTATTGAGTCTTATTCATAAGAAGGCTATATGCTGGATTGAACCCAATTCTTCATAATTTCCCCGGAATAAATTTTTTCCACCCAGCTGGCCGCGAAGCGGCCTTAACAAGGCATAAGGTGGTTAAGAATCGGGAGATTTTGGTGGTATAGTGGGGTTAGCAGGATGGTGGTCCGTCGTGGTCGTCGTGGTCGTCGTGGCCGTCGTGTCCCGCTCCTTTATCAAAACAGCGATTGTGCAGGGTTAGATTGTTTTTAATTCAATGCGCCGCGCATCACTGTAGACTGATTAGCTTTAATGAGTGAGATCGTGAGTGTGGGAATTAATTAATGATTGGTCTTGCGAATTGGGACATTCCAATTTAAGTGTTTGGCTGTATGATGGAACTGACAACAAAAATAAAAAACACAGTCGGCTAAAATATTTTATCAAACACAAAAAGTCACTGTAAATCACGATAATTGATCGGTGCAAAATCAAAATGTGCATCGTGATATCAGCGATGAAGTTGTTTGTTTACTTCAATCACTCTTCGTAAATGATGAAATCCGACTTATAAAACTAAGGAATAGGAGTGATTTTCGCGAATTTTCCCATTGTAGTAGATGAAGCTTCATGAAGTTATCAGTTGTAACCAAATGCAACAGGTTTTAGATAATGAGTGAATGTCTGATGGCAAAAATTCACTCGCATTCCTACAACATATTGCGAAACAGATCAAATCGTCGACAAAATGAAGCAATAGCAAATCGAACTAACAACCAAGCGCAAGAGTTTTAGCGCGCACCATTTTCATTTTATAATGCACATTGCACGTGCCATGTCAATTTTATTTTCACGGTGCGCGTTATCAATTCATGACTCAGGCCTAAAATCTTTGCAAGCGAGTGGTGAGTATGACAATTTACATACTCAGTATGTATAATGTAAAGTGTAGTATTATTCTTCATCATTCTCAAATAACAGCCCCGGCTGGGTGGAAATATATCGCCCGTCTGTCAGGAATAACGGGCGAAATTCTTGTTGTCTTTAGATATTTGAAACTAACTCTGAATGTTGTTGACACAGCGTCATACATTCTTGTTGGCTTCTTGCTCCTCTCTTCATCAACTCTGTATTCTGGATTATCTGATTGCGAACAAAACATTCCGTATTACCTGATGTAGTGATACAACAGTGATATTGATTATTAACTACCTAGAATAATACTTGAATAGTTACTTCTTGTTGGTTGGTCAGATAAAGGAACGTGAGATAAACGGGTAAAATTTACCTTCATTAGCTCTATCCTCGGCCACCATTTCTTCTAAATATACCGAGCGCGCGTATTGACTACGTATAATCGAAATAACAACTACAACGAGCAGCTTTGTCAGCAGGGTCCTCATCTTTATGCAGATTTAGATGTTTTGAATACTCAACATTCAATAAAACATTAAAATTCGGAAGTAGAACTTATGCTGAAATTAACAGATATAAGAAAAACTTTTCCACAATACCTTAATTACCGCAACGGTAAACAAAATATGATAAGATATAAAAACGGTAATATTATCTAAGTCTAAGATGAATGAACTTACAAACAACTATACACACACAACAAACACTTTGCAGTGCATTCAGTACAATTACAAAAGCAGTATTCATGACTTGTTGACAGCGTACTGCTCAATTTATATTGCAGCACGACACGCTACATTTGTATCGCCTTAGGTGTAGGAAAGTATGAAGGGCCACTTTCTTAAATGCAGTTTGAGTTCTTCAATCGCTTAAAGAATCGAAACTTGAATTTTGGATCAAATCCAACTAGCAGACTGGCTTAAATTAATAGTTTAGTTTCCTAAACACAATCAATATTTTTACTCCTTACACATGACATTTCAGGTGGTACTGTGTTTCAACAAAGTATTCTGGGACCCCAGTATCCACCTGTTTGGTCACGTGTCCAACAGCACCATATCCCGGGGAGAGCTCTTCCTCTTCTGGAGCATCTCTAAAGCTCCCGTCCTTATCGCTCTTATCGCTGGGGAGGCTGCTACCGTCATCGAGACTGTTCCAGGTGAGTTAACCGAATGTTATTTTCAAATCAAGTCCTTGAACTTTACGGTGTGTCTTTGGTCTACGATTTTATCGGTTTTAAAAATTCGCGGCGAGTTTTAAAGAATTTTCAACCAAAGAACATAACAATGATGTGCTCGAACTGAACCAACTTTTTCACGACTACCAGACGAAGCGATCGTTGGACGAGCGATGACGATACTCCGGGCTATATTCGGTTTCCAAACAGTACCCCAGCCCAACAAGCACAGGGTGACACGTTGGAGGGGAGACCCCTGGGCTCTTGGTTCTTACTCTTACGTCGCTGCTGGATCTTCTGGGAACGACTACGATGATTTGGCCAGACCTGTAGCTCCTCATAATGGTAGGTGTACCGTAGTTTTTACTTTTTAGAGTTAGGTGGGAGATTTGCGTCTTTTTTAGTAAGAGTAGAGCATCATTTAGAGTGTTTGCAATATTAAAATATAGAAGTTGGAAGTTTAATGCTTGCCACGTTCTTATCTCGTATACTTATTGACTGTAAAAGAGCCAGGGGAAATGTAAACACAAATCACATCGCTGATTCCATATTTACTGCTATTAGTAGCACAACATCACATTACAAAACGAGCCCCAGTGCAACATGATACTTTTCTCACACCTGTCATGTGACTGTTGTTACCGTGAATATGAATAACATGTCACTGCTAGCCGCAATGATAATGGTCACACTTACGCTGTTGCCATGACAATAAACGATCAGCTCAAATGTCCCCTCAAAGGGTTGATAAGGCCGCATCGAGTTGTTGTTAAATCTGATGATTCCAACTCCAGGATAGGTCCAGATCAAATTCCGTACAAACTTTTCGTCTGAACATTTGTTCTGTTCGAGGATAAAATCTGATACCACTGTCTTCAATAGCAGACAGCGAAATACCACTATGTCATTACCCGTATTCCCGGAGAACAAAACGCAACTTCTGGAGACCTACAGGGGAGCATTAGGAAATGATCTGAGTTCGGTAAATATTGCACTGTCAGCAGCCATACTCCTACAAAACTATCTAGTTATCAGCTTCTACTGGAGTCAGAGGGCAAATTTTTCAGCTTCTATGTACATCGCCATAGCTATAGCAGACATGGGGGTAGCTCAGGGAGCGATTGTGGTATCAGTCGCGGGAATCGCTGTGACGTCAGACAAGTGGAATATCCGTGTCTTGTACTACTGCTTTTATTACTTCATGGCCACTTCAGGACTTGCAATTAATTGCTCAAAATATTACAACGTCGTTTTAAGTACAGTGACTACGATGAAGCTGAAAAATCCGTTCCGGATGATGAATTTCAGGAGAATCCAACTAAGTGTGGTTTTCTTATCTATAGTACTGAGTTTCCTCTGTCTGTCAGATTGTTCGGCTGGTCTTTTTCAGGAAATCTCAGGGAATTTCTTACATCTCAGAGATTACCACAAATTTTTCGGTTGTTTCATTCATTTTCCAGGGGCGGCCACTGCCTACACTCTGCTTTGCGAAGGATTAGACTCACAGTTCTGCTATCCTGGTCATTATGTCAACACCGCAATACAAGCAGCCTTTGCAGTTTTCATGGTTTTTGTCAACCTGATCCTTCCACCCCTTATATTCTTAGTGTCGGGACTCTGGTTAATCGTGTTGTTCAGAAGAGCTGTCAGACGACATGACATTTCTAGCAACCTCCATAGCACAGTGGTACACATATCAGTCACTGTATTCCTTATTGCCTCGTTATCCTTTGTTTGCAATACAGCCCTGGCAGTGATCACTTTGATTGCCTGTGATCAACAAGAAGGGGACCGCTTCACTTATTTTGAGAAAGGTCGAATTGTTGGTTTTACATCTCTCACCCTTCCTCTGATTAATGCTGCTCTCTTCACCACAATCCTCATTTCTAGGAGCTCTTCTCTGCAAAAGAAAATGTTCTCTCCCTTGATACTCATTTTAAGCTATCCAAACATGTTGTTTGAAAAACTTCGACGTTCATATTTTAGACGGAATGATGATGAAACGTCTTTTCCTTACCTGCTGAATGATGAAAATGAAATATAGCTAAATTATTGAATGTTATAGGACAAATGTCAGATATAGACATTCTGTATTCTATGTTTTACTTTTAGCTGAAATAGTAATATTGTATTAAAAGTATAAGCACTCCTTAATCCCAGTAAACTATAGGTAAATATATAATTTTGAGCAAAAATCAACTAAGTTTCCCATAAACTATAATCTATATTGAGCTTGAAGTTATATCTATCAAGTCGGTATAATTTTCGGACAGCAAGTTTCCTCAGGACATGACCATGGAATGTCAATATGAATCACTGTCTGTTTTTTTTTCATTCCGCTAGAAGTTCCTCTTCAAATAAGCTTACCAAACTTTATTCTGGATTTTTCATTTGATTCACGGACTGTACCGCGACACGGACTGTACCGCGACAGGTTTTGAGCGACAATAGTTAGGCTTGTCGCGGTTCAGTCCCTGTCGCGGTAGCGTCTGTTGAGCGGACTGTACCGCGACAAATTTTTTTCTATTTCAATTCTAATTAGATTTAAAGTCAGCAGCATTAATTGCACTGCTGATTGGTACTTGTATTAAATAAAGGTAAGGGGTCGTTCACATATGACGTCATCATATGTGATGATTATGAATGATGACGGAGGGTGGAGGGGGTAAAAATTACCGAAAATGTGCTGACGTCATATGTGAACGACCCCTAATTGAATGGTTGATTTCTTCGATATATTGATTCACTGATTAAGGGAGCTTTTCTTGTGACTCATACCGTGAGCCCGTTTTGCTTAACTGAGGGATCGCATGACCGCATAAAGTTTGCAAGCATGCTGTAAGTCATCGTGACGTGACCCTGTTATGTTCTCATGTTCACTGATTGGAAAAACGAGATCACGTTTATAGTCACTGTGACGTGAGCTCTGGTGTGTACTCATGAGTAATGTCAGTGGTGGTCACGTGAACACATGTTCACTGATTGGGATAACAAGTTCACAAGCTGTACAAGTGTTAAAGAAGGGACGGAAAGTAGATATCATTGGCAATCATGTCATCCTCAACAATAACAATTGTTCCCGGACGAACTTCCCTATCCAGAAACGTCCTTCACGACGACTAATAATGTTCATACTAGGATGTTTCGATCACCTGATGTTATCTAATTAGTGTCGCGATTACAGGGTAGAAAGGGTAGAACTGTCGCGGTTCAGTCCCTGTCGCGGTATTGTCTGTTGAGCGGACTGTTCCGCGACAATGTAAATTAGATTGTCGCGGTTTAGTCCGTGTCGCGGTAGTGTCTGTTGAGCGGACTGTTCCGCGACAAAGTTTCCTGACAACATCTGTCGCGGTACAGTCCGTGTCGCGGTACAGTCCGTGTCGCGGTACAGTCCGTTTACCTTTTCATTTAGTTGCAATGATGACAAAAAATTACACCAACCACCGCTTCTTAAACTCGACAAATCCAAACTCAACAAAGTCAAACCAAGCCCATTTCAGCGTCTGGAGCACATCCGCGTCTATTCTTCGCTGGAGAACACACCATCAGGAACTACCCTGCGACAGTGCATGGTGCACTTCTCTCGGGTCTGAGGGAAGCTGGCCGGATATCAGACCAGTTTTTGGGACCACCCTACTCTAAAGAAACACCCGCCGCTGCGCAGTGAGCTGGAAGGTACTACATACACTGCGGACTCTGAGAAGTTTAAAATTGACAGAACTTTCACTTTTGATTTGTCAAACATTGAAGGAGTTGAAAGATTAAGCCGCTTTCGGAGAAGCCGTTTTTATTTGTTTGCAGTCTTAATTTTAAATCTTTATCAATATTTGTATATTTCATTGAAGCTTGGCGAGTAATATTGTTGATGTTATCCAGTTATGTCATTATGATTGAATCTATGACTTGAATCTATGACTTTAATTCAAATTGTCGTCGAAAGCACATTGTGTTAAGATTCATAAACCTCCCATTATGGCCTTGTTAGTTTTTTAACGCATTTAATACTTTAATAACTTATATTGACATCAACAGTCTGAGCTTTATACACATAAGGTTTTACATTTTTATTGCACTTGTTGCTTTTTACTAAATCACTCGCCGGGGCACAGTCATGTGGCTTAACTTTTTAAGCTTTCAACTCCCACACCCTAACCTTAACCCATCCCCTGAAGTAAAAGTATGAAATGTCCCGAACCTCGGAGATACTGCCCATAACCCTTGACCCTGACCCTAACGAGTAAGACGGGTTCGTTCACCGATTTCTGCGCACCTGTCACATGACCTCGTAAGAAACGGTTTTTCGCCTATAATCGTCAGGATTGCATTTTCAGTGATGAAAGAGGTTTTTTGGGGAAAAATGTGCTGATTCCTTTACCCAGTATTGCAAATACTCTGATATAAGATTTCAACTTTTCTTAACATGACAGGCAATGCGCGTCTAGAATCTCTTCGAAATTCTTGTCTCCAGGCCTGAAATGTACATGACTGAGAGCGAGTGATTGCCGCGACAGAAGGTTATCGTTATCAACCTACAAAACATTTCTGACTGGTGCTGGATTTAGTATTTTTGGTGGAAGTATATAATAATAGTAATACATATATTACTATAAGACAGATTGAACTGGAGATGAAATTTAAAAATTAAAACTACAGGTCAATAATTCATAATTTTGATGTGCTAACTTTTGATGTTAATCGACACAGTATGAGTGATTGTATTGTGAATTGTTGAGGTGTTACCCGTTAGACGGATATCAACTCGTCAATATTGTGAAGCATTTAAATACAACTTATCATCAGAATATAAATCGTTTTATTTGTTGATTTGTTATGGTTGCACTTGCAGTGAATCTGTGACTGTCGTAGCGAATGATATTGATTTATTTTGTCACATGTTGTGACAGTGACACCTCCGGGAGGCGTGGCCGCGCGCGCCGGAGGCTTCTGCTTCGAGTTCGCGGTTGCCTGACTTTGTCCGACCCTCATCCGAGAATTAAATGACGGGAGGGTGCGCGCTGCTGTACAAATTCGCGGCAGCAGCAAGCAGGGCTAAGCAACGTTGAGCAAGTGCGCTAGAAGTCCAAGTTGAACTTGAAGCCGCGCACGCACATTGCTCTAACTCTAAGTCTAACGTGAGTAAAGTTTGACGAGATTAAATCCGTTTGAGCTGCGATAGTCGGGTATCACCGCGACAACCTTAAGTGACCCTTTATAAAGTTAAATATAAGGCCCAAAAACCGAAAATTTCAACTTGGAGCCAGGAAGAAAAGTTAGACCAGTATTTTGACGTAAAATTTGACGAGGAATCCGAATTTGACATTTTCGGAGCCGAAAAATGATCAAATAAGATTAAGATTTAAATAACCCCTTAAAAGAACACCTATAATGCCTGGAGACCTCCGTCTTTGTTGCTTTGCAACAAAGAGGGAGGGCCAGGGAAACGTTGTCTGACTTCGTCGGACTCCGACCCTCATTCGAAGCGAATATGGGAATAAAATGACAGGAGGGTGCGCGCTGCCGTACAAGGGAAACGTAGAGAGAGCCGCAGCGCCCGGTAACACTTAATCTTATAAGGCTCAAACATAAAACATTTTCAACTTGGAGCTAGAACAAAGTATTTTGACGTTAAGTTAGACGAGAGATCCGAATTTGATAGTTTTGCAGCCGAAAAAAGTATCACGTGACCCTTTAAGTGATCCCTTATTCTTGAGCTAGAAGAAAAGTACTTAGACGTGAAATTACATGGAATCTAAAAACCACGTGCATCTTTTCCGGCTGGAAGTGGAGGAACGCTTTGCGTTTTGCGACTGATTCACAATCTAAAATGAAATAAAGAATCAATACGCATCTTTTAGTTTTATGTTTTCAATTTCAATTGAAAATGTAAGTTATCAATGTGGATATTAGTGTCAATAAATTACATTGAATTGAATTTTGGAGAAACCAAAACAATGTTGAATGTTTAGCAGTTTACCAAGTTGAGCTTCTCAATATCATCCAATTTTAATCATTTTATGTCTACAAACATTAAACCAATCGTATTCTACTACTCTTTAGTAATAGTATTATCACACTCACAGTGCAAAAGCACGTTTCATCTTTTCATAATGATGAAATCTGCCACTCTAATTTAACTTTGAAATGTACTTTGATTTGGTATAAACAATCTAAAACAGCTAAAGATGTCCATGTGCAAAAGTTGAGCCATAAATATAGACCAATTGCAGATGTCATTTTATGATCGTAAAAATTTGTCTTATAACATCTACTCTTGATTTCATTTCAACGATCATATTCTAATTCATAATCATTGTACTCGATTTTAAGCCATTACATGTTAAACTTTCGTCCTATACGTCCAAAAACTAAGAAGAAACTGTCACATTCAATCATTATCTTAGTCTTACTTTATAGGTTTAACTTGTAGGTTAAAGATAAAAAGATTAGAAATTTATATGGCGATAAGAGGGCAGAGGAGTTTGTGATTCGCCACGAACTGAGTACTCAAAGTAAATAAAACATTTGTGGTGCCCATTTCACATGAACTGAGCACTCAAAGTTTATAAAAATGTGTGGTGCCCATTTCACATGAACTGAGTACTCAAAGTTTATAAAAAATTTGTGGTGCCCATTTCGACATTGAATGCCTGCAGAGGCAGAAAACCTTCAGGATAAATTGCGAAATAGACGACTCCAGTTGCAAAATATTTCTTACTACAAAAATAAATAGTATACAAAATTATCGTAAACAAAAACTGAAAATAAATCTTGGTATATTTAGTAAGCCACTGAATGCAGAATGAGTCGACCAAAATACCATGAATGATCGAACATAAGTTAAATAAGAATAACTGCAAATCAAAATTGTTTATGTTATCCCGTAAGCAGTACACAAGTTTTAAAAACTTTTCGTAATTTTACAAACAGACACGTCATCCTATTTACAATTTATAAAATATCAATGCCTTCGACAGCCTGTACAGCTGACCACGACGTTGAAAGAAAGAGGTAGACCGAACCTAGTTTACAGCCAAGTCTATGATGATACTGATAATCACAAATACTAATAATGTGATAGCAATATAATTCAATAAAATGATCTCGAAGCACGTCAAGGTGTTTTGCTCAACAAATGATAATACAGCACTATATCTGAATTGAGGGCGGAGATTGTAAGTATCATAATAGCTAATAGATTAGCAGGTGCTTCAGTAGGCTGAGGGAAAATGTATGTCCTAAAACTTGAAGAAAAAATGTTTTTCTTTAGAATTAGGCTACGGTAAAATCTCTTAAAAACAGTTTGATGTGACTTGAGATCATATTAATTTAACAATTTAACAATAATACCCCACTCTGTCTAAGAAGAATTCACTGTCATTAAATTGGAATGAATCTGTTGAGCAAGACCGTGAGAATGACTGGCCTGGTTTTCCTTCTGGTCCGATTCGTCAAGCTCGTTTCTGAGGCTCAGTACTGCTTCCAAGTCTATAACAAAGTTGGAGGGTACAAGACCGTTCTTGTTATCCAGTACTCCCTACAAAATAGTTGGGATTAACAAAACTCTACACGATCGCGATATTCGTATGGTAATTTTATTTCAATGAAAATGCAGTATAAATACATTCCAAGTAAACATACATATAGTTTACATATTGCATGATTGGCCGATATACCTTAATTTACATATAATCAAATAGTTGATGTCCGAATTCTTGGGCCGGAGTCGTAAACTTTTTCCATCATGTGACAGCGGTTGACCAATGAGAAGCAAGATACAACCAATCAATTTCGAGAAACGCTGTCACATGATAAAAATAATTTCCCACTCCTCCCCAAAAATTCTGACGTCTATGAATTAATAATTAAAACATGGAGCGGCAAATGGCAACACAACACAAACAAACAAAAGAAGAAATGATGATGAGGGTTATACCTTGAGAAAACCCTCGGAATCTTGACCATAGACCAGGATCACATCCCCCGCCATGAAGCTGATCTCATTGTGAGAGTCCGGGTTGGGAGACATGGCGGAAGGGTGGTAGTCGTACAAGGCGACCACACGGCGCGTTATGGGAACATTAGTTACGTTAGTTACGGGAATGTGAATTGTCTTATCTCCCACTTGAGTTCGGTAATTACCCTCGCTGTCTCGTTCTACACAAACCACCTGACCAAGCTGCAGATCACATGAATCTGGGGGTAAGGAGATCCGAACCAGAAGTCGTGATTTGATCTCCTCGGGCAGATTGTCTGGTACGCCCGGTTCTGATTCCGGATCAGAGGGAGGGGGCGATGGGCCTGCTTCCGGAGCCGCGAAAAAGTAGGACAACTGTGAGAAGAGTTCTGATTTGAAGAAGGAGATTGTGTCGGAAGGAAGAGATCGGTCTCCTTGAGAGTTAAGAGCGACAACATGAAAGCACTGCTCGTCATCTTGCTCCCTCAGGTCTGACAGGTACAGTGTTTGTTTAAGCTGGCCCGGCTGGACTATCCTCTCCAGCTCGCTGTTAAGGTAGATGTGATAGGAAGCTGCTCCTTGCACCGCACTCCACGACACCGCGATGCGGTCCTTGTCCAGGATGTTCAGTTGGAGATCCTCGGGGGTTGCAGGAGCCAGATCGATGGAGGTAGGGGGAGACGGGGGTTTCCAGTCGCCTGCAGATATCGGGGAGATATCAGTTTGAGTCATGAAGACCTGGTTCACTCGCACTTCACGGCTCTTTCCTTCTCGTTCTGTTTCGCTTCTCACAAGTCACACCCAGCATTAATCCAGTCCAGGTGGGGTGGATATCAATATTACCAGACCAGCACGCAACATCACTCACACTTGAAATATCACACTCAATCACGTGAACTATGTAAATCACATTACGTCACGGTCACATTATAATTACGTCACATGATTTCACAACTCGCAGTGCACTTTTTACATCACAGACACAATCACACGATACTTTTTTGCAAAAGTAATAGAGATAGGTACTTTTGAGAAGGGGGACACAATTTTTACCAACGAGAAGCTAGAAAACAGTGCTTTCTAGCTTCTGATTGATTAAAATTAGTGACCCCTTCCCAAAATACCTCCCTCTATAGCAGCACAAATAATTATTGTTAAAATATATCGCTCAATAATCGATTACTTTCAGCTGGTATCAGAAATATACACAGAAATGAACCTTATACTAAGAATGAAAGTTAAAACATTATCCGAAAGTGAAACTGCAAAAACCCACCTGATATTTCCGTGAGAAATGTGGTGGACTGGGAGCAGGAGAAAGTTTTCTTGTTGATGAGGGTCGTATCGTCGGTACTGAGAGTTACGATACGCACCTCGTATTGCGTGTCGGCTTGTAACCCTCGTAACATGTATCTGGTAAGTTGTTTGGGTTTTAGCCTTATTGGGTCATTAACGTTCATACTAGTTATCGTTCAGCGAAGTCATTAAAGACATGAACAATCTCATAAATGATTAATGATAAAACCAAAATATGTAACTATGGCAACATTTCCAATATACACTTCAATGTTCTCAGAAGTAAATCAGTGAAGCGCGTCTCGTGAAAATATCTTACAGAAGTTCTCCCGGCTGTAGAGTAATCACGTGCTCCCCGTTAACAAAAACACCGTGGTGGTAGTGAGCTTGTCCGACAAACGTGAGTACCGCGCTGTTCGTCGTCACGTTCGTCACGTCCAGATTCTGTGGCGCCTGAGGAGTTTAAATTAGAATTTATTGCTTGATTTGACTTTTGAGGTTCTAGTCCTCGCAAATTTATAAGAAATTTATATATCCAGTCGACAGTGTCAGGGACCTTGGTGTTATGGTGTCAAATGATCTGAGCTGGTGCGGACACATTGTAAAAATGGCCAATAGAGCCAGAAGCACTCTATCTTGGGTCTTCAGTGTCTTCAAAACTCGCGAGAAGACAGTCATGACTACCTTGTATAAGTCATTGGTTAGAAGCCTACTTGAGTATTGTTGTCCGCTTTGGGACCCTGTTAAGGTGACTGAGATCCAGCTTTTGGAGGGCGTGCAGCGATCATTCACCAGTCGCATAGGGGGAATGGAAAACATGACCTATTGGGAAAGGCTCTCTCATCTGAAGCTAATGTCACTCCAGCGCCGAAGGGAACGCTATATTATTCTTATGATGTGGAAGATTCTCAACAACGTTGTCCCCAACTGCTGTGATGTCAAATTCACTG